>CM060833.1:16362500-16552500 GCA_030762175.1 Metallyticus violacea | reverse complement strand
ACTGCATCACAAACGAAAATCCCTCTCAATTTATTTGTTCTGTTCTCAGGGCCCGTTATCTTCTCGATGTCAGTGACGTAATAATTTTAGAGGGGCCTCACATTATGAAATAGCATACTTTATATAATTAACACCAAAATATTAAGAAAAATATTTATTATATTTTAGCGTATATAGAATTCATTAACCCTGGAATACCTATGCTCTTTTGTTACTATAAATACCTAAGATGTTTCAGTAAATGCAGTTTATTACTCTGCCAACTTCTGGTTCAGGTAAAACATACTTATAAGCGGAAATGACGTGTACAACCGATTCGAGAAGTTCTCCTCCCAGACAACGCCCGTCCGCATACAGCTGTTCTGACAACGGAAAAACTCCAGGAAATCCCCTAAATAGCATTAGAACACTCGCTACATTCCAGACCTATTGCATTGCGATTATTATATATTTGGACCGTTAAAACCAGTTTTATGAGGTCAGCATTCGACAAAGACGAAGGCATAAAAGAGCATTTTCGCGTAACTGGCTGTAAACCTAACCCCACTTTTTCATCGATAGAGATTAAGAATTTTCAGATCCATTGGGGAATGTGTTTGTTAATAGGAATTTAGAAAAATTAGATGCCTAAAACTTTTATTTAATTTAGTTTCAATAAATTATAAAAGGATAAAAATGAAAAGTCAAGTTCGTATTCAATTCATTCTGATGATATAAAGATCGGTTAACTCACTTCTTTGATTGTTCACTAAATTTTAGTGAGTCATGTAATATTTTGTTTATTAATTCCCCCTAACTTTAGCTTTTTTTACAGTTAGATAAAAAGAAAACCAAAAAACATGAATATATATGAAAAGTGCACCTTTGACAACAAAGCAAGAGCCAAGCGAATTTTTAATAAAAAATATACGTAATATTTTTATTTCCCCTTTCGTTTCTTTGCACCTTGCTGTTATTTTCCGCATGTTTAAGTCCTGAGGCTGAACAGGAGCAAACATATAGCACGCAATAAACAACGGTCTTTTGGGAGAAAAAGAAAAAGAAAAGACGATTCCTGAAATTCCATCCCTCTGCGCGCAAAGGTGGAAGATAGAAAACCTCACAAGATGTAGTATGTTGGCCTGCTAAACTGTATTCCATGTATGAATGGCGGGCTTTTGGTTCAATTGAAATGACAGACAGAAGATGAAATTAATTCCAATTCATTAGCTGCTGGTGCCAAGGGAATTTCAAAACATCGACATTTTTAAAACTGCTATTTCTTTCGTCATTTGATTTATTCTACAAAAAAAATTTAAGCTACTGATTACGATCGACAAATTCTTGTGCTATCGACTGCAGCAAAGAGTGAATATATGACAACAGTTTGTTTACGAGAGGCATTCAAAAAGTTTTGCAACCAGCCTATTCATTGTTGGATAATAATGTATACAAAAGTATAACGGACGCAGCCGGTAATAATGGATCTTAAGCTATCAAAATATGCATAAGTGCAAGTTTAAACTGGCTTAGGCACTGACGTGCAGTCTATCGATTCATGGATTCGATTATTTGAAGAAGGGCGAGAAACTTTGAAAGACAACCGTTGCTCTGGCCGACCTTGGGGAGCTGTGAACGAGAGAACAATTCAAAGAGTGAGGAACTTCATGGAAGAAAATCGATATATTACTGTTGAAATACTAAGTATTGAAATAGGTACCAGTGTTGTCAGGATTGACAATATACTACAGGAACATTTAAAGTTGCGAAAAAGCTGTGGAAAATGGGTTTCACGTACTCTAAACCTAAACAATGAAGAGGAGAAATAAATATGCAAAAAAATTGCTTAACATATTATTTTCACCAAACGGTTGTAAACGTTATATATATATATATATATATATATATATATATATATATATATATATAACGTGTGTGTGTGTGTGTGTGTGTGAGATGGAAGTTCATTCTATACCACCCCAAATAAAGCTCAGAATTGCGTGTGGTTAAATGAGAATGATCCAAGGTCCGTTTTGTTCTTGGACAAGATTTTCGTTTTCGGAAATCAATATTCACTGTTTTCTTCGTACTGTCAGCAGTTGACTGTACGTCAGAAGTAATGACAATGAATGGAGAATACTATGACACTCATACTTTGGATTCTTTATTTGAAGAGTTGAGGCGGAGGCGTCAAATTCAGGTTGTTGCTTTTGCACGACAATGCGTCTCCTTCAAATTTTAGGAAACTGGAAATCGCCAAAGTCCAGTTGCTTGACCATCCACTCTACAGGCATGACCTTGCACTATGCGACTTCTGTTTGTTTCATGGAGTAAAATCTTGCATTGCTGGAAAACCCTTTTAAAAGGGTGCAGGACTTTGCTCAGAGCTATAATCAGCTCTGTTGACAATATCTCAATCCGAGAGTATCGTTGTGCTTTTGGCAAGTGGTTGCACCGTCCACAACTGTGTGTGGAGAGAGATGAAGGATTGTGAGAACGTTTTCGAATTCAGTCCTTAGTTTGGACTTTAAGGTGGCACTTGCAAACTTTTTGAATGCCCCTCGTATAAGTTCTAAGTCATGGCCCCACAAGGGCTCTCCTCCAACAATTTATCTTATGTGTAACTTAGCATATTGTCTTCTGTATTTTCCGAACTGGCTGGCTCAGGCGGTAACGCTTGGGACTCGCATTCGAGGGGTTCATGTTCATATCCCTTGGGGTCGGCCATCCTGACATTGACCTTTTTTTTTCTCGTGGTTACTGAGGCAAATGCTGGGATGAACCTTTCCTTCGCACGAATTTTCCACTTTCCCATTTCATATCATTTCATCCTTTGGTTCTGTTATAGATTCGAACAATCTAGGAATAGTTCAACTTATGCGGTGTGACGGTAGCTTGCGCTTTGAAAAGGTTCCTGCTTCGCCGGCGTCGGAGTGTTCAATTTTGAAACAATGTTAGGGAGCCCGTCCACTTCCGCGCCTTCCTGCCCCATGAATCCTGGCCGCCTCTTGTCTCCCTCATACTTTTGTGATTTTCTCCTAAAACTAAAAAATAACAACACCTGCTCATATTAATGAATCATCAACAAATTTCTCCGCACTCGGTGATGTGCACCGCAATGGAGAAAGTTGGTACGACATTCATTCATTCCTTTGAAACCCATTTTTACCAGCAATCAACCACCTTTGTTGCTATTATTATTATTATTATTATTATTATTATTATTATTATTATTATTATTATTATTATTATTATTATTATTATTTTACTTTTGAGTGTGTGTCTGCCTTGGTAATTAAGTGAAAATAATAAATATACGCCCGGCGTGCGGTCAGTGCTCTTACACGATTTCGCTAGTGAAATTTCGGCTACACAATGACTGCGGAGTAACTTCTTGATTACCATTTTATGTACGTTACATCTTGGATATGCGTTTGTTCGGTCGTATAACACCTTCCCTCGATATTATGGAACATACATTGTCGTGGATGTCCATTATTGCTGGGCGGAAAGAGTTAAACGTTGAATGAGAAGTCCGGTGAAATGGCGATTGGATGTAGTTACATAAACATTTTAAATGTGATTGATTGTCGAAGTTTGAGAAGCGGTCAGCAAAGTTTTAGCTAGAGGATTGACATCCGAAAAAACAGACCTGTCACTGTCATATCTCTCCTCTGGCTTAAGCCACCCTACGATCAAGTAAAACCTGTACAAATGTATATTAGGAATTGTATCTAATTAGTTGATCATATTTTAAAAAGTGTATACTAAATTTAATTATATGATTTGGTGAATAACAAAATAATCCTCTAGTACACATAATTAATTTAATTTGCTCAGCTACTTCGGGCTTTGTTTTCAAGCCTAGATGGTTTAACAAGTATCTTTGTGAGCAAAAGAGTATATTCGTGACAATAAACTATTATGGTTCGGCCTGAAGCACCGGAGAAATGTCCCCTACTTTACAACATTATTTATACTTTCCTCTTATCTGTCTTCCCGTTTTCTAAATTTATCTTCCTCTGATGACCTTAACATACACCCTGAAACCCGCACATACTACAGTGCGATCGCTTTGTTTTCTCCCAGAGTGTATTGCCTATTTGCGAACGCGCCGCTCGTAAGTCGGTTAGTCGACCAGCCGGGTCTCGGTGATTAGCGATATGATAAAAAAAATACTAAAACACACCAACCATAAAACAATACACAAAAAATTTAAGAGGTTCATTACTTACTCTTGGGTTTAGGGTTTAGGGGGCAAGTATGGTTACCACTACACCACCAGGACCGACAGGGGGAGGGGGCGAGTCACTGGAGGTCATCTAAAATACTACAACATTGGTTTTAAATTTCTTTATCAATATCTAAATTGTAAATTAAAATTATATTAGGAAGTTATTCAAATAGGAAAGTTTTGAAACGAAAGTCCACCACCAAAGCTACTAATGGTAACCTAAAGGTCTGACCCAGGAGAAATCGAATCAATTCTCCTCCTCGTGGTATATAATATGCGATAAGACATGCGTTTTTATATCACTCTTTCTATAGTTTTCTAAGTGTGAAAATAAATAAAAGCCAAATTCTATAGTCTCAAGTGGATATTAATCTCAATGCATCATAATTTCTGACGCAGATTGTACCAGTACTTTGTTTCGACGTTGTGCTCTATAAAAAGTTTGCACTTTGAGCTGAACCACACGAGATTACCAACTTTGTGTTGCTGGAAAGTGCATTTCCAGCGTACTCATCTATCTTGTGCTCTGACTTAGTTGCTTCCCACACCCACTCTGTTGACTGGGAACAGAACAAACACTTGAAACGTGTACGTACTCGGGTATAGTTAATAAACTATACGATGGCATGAAATAAATATGGTAACATAAGTCTAATCTGGGTTATGCAACATTCTATGATTGAATTAGCGAAATACATATGAACATTGCAAAATTACAACGGTTAATCAAAATAATTAACATAACATTGTATAACAAGTAAGGGAAATGCTATTTTAAAAATTATAGCCCTTCCACCTTTAACCCTTGGGTCTGAAATTCTGACTAAAATATTATTGCCAAAGAAGAATTGCAGTACAAGGGAAGTTCAGAAATTATTTACAATAGCGATGATTTAAGAATACCGTGCAATCAATCTATGGGCACGTTCATTAGTAAAGATGGATAGATACTGGGTACCATGCTAGTATGCAGTGTGCAGCGAAAGAACAGCGTTTGTTAGTTGTCAAATAGATAAAAAAGTGGACAGCATAGAGGACTACTTTCGAACTTTATGGTTTTTATTGGAAGGAAGAAGTAAAAAAAAAAAAAAAATGCAAATATGTATAGAAGTTTAATTGCAGTATATGGTCAAGAAACTCCGGCACAGAAGTCGTTTACATGGGTCAATGGATTTGCTACAAGAACATGAGTATTGGTCGACCGTCAACATCGCGGTTATGGCTGATAACTGATGATGAACTGGAATATCAACTAGGCGTGGAATTATGCACACCATTATTCACGACATTTGAATATGCAAAACGTGTGCCCACATTGGGTTCCACAGGACTTGGTACAGGCACAAAAGCACAAGTGTTGAAATCTTTCGTCGGTTACTGTAAATACATAATGAGGATCCGGATTTTTTTTTTTTTTTTTTTTTTTTTTTTTTTTTTTTTTTGGACAAGAGATGGTGTGGCTACCACTCACTAGAGACCAAGTCCAGTCCATGCAATGGAAGATCCAGGGAGTTTCCGGCCCATGAAATGTCATGCTGCTCCATCTGTGGGCAAGCAGATGATCACCGTCTTTTACGACACACCAGGCATACTGCTAATGGACTGGCTTCCTCAAGGAACGACTATCAACAGGAAGGTATACTGTGAAACGCTTTACACGGCTTAGACACAGGATTCAACAATGGCGAAAGGGAAAGTTGTTGACAGGAGTGTCCCTTCAACATGACAATGTGACAACAACGAGTAAATTCAGACAGCTGTCTACGAATACTCCCAAACAATGGTTTTGCGCCGCCGTAATGAAGTTACCAGGAAGATGGTAACGGTAAAAGTATATTCAGGGATTCTGGTGCAATGAATCATGTTGTATAATAAATAAGGTAAATAAGCTATCTGTCAATAATTTCCGAACGACCCTGAAATAAAACTGGTAATAATCTGCTTCAGCACAATTAAATCAAAATAAAGAATCTATAAGCTGTGTTTCCCCATCTTTTATAAAAGCAATAGTGTCAACACAGATACATTCCTGCAAGGCTAAAACCAAATGTCGCACAAGGAGATTGCTATAATACGCAGGTCACGGTACACCTGACAGAGGTCGGTCCTGGTGGTGTAGTGGTTACCAAACTTGCCTCCTAAACCCAAGATCGCGGGTTAAAACCCGGCCAAGACCGATGGATTTTTTCGGGCGTAAAAATTCTAAGTATGGTTTCCTTCGAAGGGAAGTAAAACCGTGGGTCCTGTGTTGTACATTTACGGCACAAAAACCTCAAGCCTGAAAGAAGAGGCCTCTGAGCAAAATTTATCGGCCGTTTCACGCCCTGAATTGAATGGGACGTTGATGACCTGAGATGTTAAAAAGCGTCCATAAATAAACCAAATAACAATAACAACACCTGACAGGCCCCCGGTGTGCAACCCCATAAGGATTAAAAAAAAAGCTTGTGAATCTACAACCAAACGCATTCACTTTTGATGCATAGTATGTGGACGCGACAGTTCTGAGTGCTTCTGTACCATTCGGGATGAAAGCGCCTCGTCAGCCCACAGAATATTCCCTGGCCACGTTATCCACCTCCATCTAGGGCAACATCACGACGTTGTTCGGGATCATGAGGTTGCAACTGTTGCATAATGTGGATCTTGTAGGGGTAACAATGTAAATAACCGCAGAACCTTTCGCACTGCTGATTACGGGACAGACAATTTAATGACACGCTCGAGCACGTGTTGCGTGGTCACTCACAGCCACAGAAACCTCGCTTACAATTTCCCTCGATACGGGTCGCCTTCCTCGAGTCGGTGCTACGCCTGAAGTATCTGTTTTCGTCTTCTTTTCCATCCAAAGGATTCGGCACTTTGTCTGTTCCGTCTTCACATTACAGCTGTATATCTCTTTAGAGGCCACATTATATTTCTTTTTTTGGTGGTTTGCATTCTAAAACCTACTTTTAGAGACAAGTATTATCCATTATATTAATATGACGTATGCAATCATTTCCATATATATTTCTCCATTAATGGAATTCACCTTTAATTATTTCCTTATTTAGTAGTTGGGTATGTAATCTAATTTTGTACAGTATTTAATCTTCCTTAGCTAGTTAATTTCTAGCCTTATGCCCTACTTTGTGTTTTCTTTGTAGGGATTCTTGTTTTGCCCTAATTTTATACATGTTAATTCTTGTGAACTTTCTTGTACTATTCTTTCAAGTTCTATGTGTAGTGCCACACGAATACTGAAATTTGTCTAATTTTTTTAAAAATATCTACGGCTAATTTTATATACAGACTGTTAATGAACTATACCAAAATTATTTCAGAGAGTGTGGAGATGTCCTTTCTGTTGAAGTTTCGAAGCTATGGCTATAAATTTCTTAGGCGCCAGTACGCCACTGGGTAATGAAGATGCCCATCAAAATTATATCACGCGATAACGAAGGTAGGTCTCTGAATCTATCTCTCTGTCTCAAAACATTATGACATTAGCTTTTGAGTAAAAGGTGATAATTTGTTTTCGAGTTCGGCTCTCTTTCATCACAACCTTTTTGTTTGTTTTCTGTCTAGGTTCTAACAATGCAGCTTTTAGCCTATGTTTTGAGTGGGTGTTTCAATTTATACAGTTAAATCTTAACATATCATTCATATAATTACATTCTTGTAGTTGTTATGTACCTACCAATCAAAATCGTATCCTGGGTATGTGTTAGGTAAATTAAGTTTTAGACATCATGTTAATAGTAAGCTCATTAGCCATTGTATGTTGGTAATACATTCATGTTGAGAAAAAGAGTAAAATCTGAAAGCATTAAGTAAATTTCATTCATACTTCTTTAGTATGGTTATCATAACACTTCATATTAAAATAAAAAAAAATAACGGCAAGACAAGAATTAGCCTGCGCGACATGCGGAACATCAGCTTTTGCGTTATACTTTACGTCATACAAGCAAAGAGCTCCCTCTACGGTAGGCTACACAATACAAGTAGTTCAGTGTCGCACTGTCAAATGATTAGTTCGAGATTTGAGGGATTTTACGCCACTAAATAATGAAAACGCTGAAAATTGATAGAAAAGCAGTTTTAAATACTTTCTGAACTAATTGTTCACCAGTTAACACCGACCAGTTAAAACTGTATTATGTTTAGTTGTGGACCATACATTGCCTATTTGAAATTGCTTATATGTGACATTTCTACACTCTCTGAAAGTATTATAAGCAGAATGTATGAACATTTAAGCAGGGGAAAAAAAAAGAAGAAATAAATCCCCGTTATGAATGCCACACGGCTGGAATCAATTCGTTTCTCCCACCCCTTCCCTCGTGATCAACTTTTTCAGCCCTTAGCTGTCTCATTTTCATCATAAATTTGTCTAAACTCTCCTTCCATTTTTGCCCGCCAGAAAAGTTCAGCATAACCATCTATTAGAGAAGCCTATGTTCTAAATCCAGAATTATTCTCAAATTTCGGCTCCATATAAAATTTTATTTTCTATCGTTATTTCATAAGACTGTTTCTTTTCCTCCCCACGACAGTGCATAAAGTTGCAATTCGCCAATTTGTTATTAGTTTCTAAGCCCTGTCTTTAAAATCGTTTGCCTAAGGAAAGCATTAAGTCACATTATGTTCGCTACGCGGATTAGGCAAAGAAAAAGAATTGTCTCTTTCAATATACAGGCTTTATTCAATAAGAAATGTTGATTTACCTCGTCTTTCACGTCGTAAATACTACATATAACATATTTAACATTCATATTAACATTTTACTCCGTATTATTCTCCAGTTGTGTAGTTTTTGCTTTATTTCATACACCTGAAGATACTTAATTTATTATTAGTAAAATAGTCTGTGATTTCACGGTTTATTTATTTATTATTGTGAATTTATTTGCATTTTTCTTCCATTTCATTTCATAAACGTATCGTACATTGATTTATATAATTCCTTCGATTTTTGTTCTATCAAATCTGATAGAGCGAATTCCGTAGCTTCGATAATAATTTTACTTTCCCTCTTGAATATCTGATATTCGATATAGAATAACTAACACACAATATACTCAAAATTACTGCCACTGGATGAATATTCAACTGTTCCTAGCCGCTTTGTTGATTATGGTCGCTTTAGACGGCCATGGAAACGAGATCATGAATAAAACTGAAATTCCATGGATACTACTTGCTAATTACTGATTATATGATACACATTCCTGAAGTATTTTTATGAACTCGACCTCGCTACTTAACTTCACTCTCGTCTAAAAAATGACACTTTAGGACCTTGCATCATTTAACTGTTACATGCATTATTTAATATATATACAGAGTGTTTATGAACTACGTCGAAATAATTTCAAAAAAGTGTAGAGATGTCATATATAAGTAATTTGGGATAGACAACTTATTGTATATCTGTTCAAATTTCGAAGCTATAAGTTTCTAAAGCGCCAGTACGCTACTGAATATTGAAGGTGCCCCTCGAAAGCATAACACACGATAACGAAGAGAGGTTTCTGAACGTATCTCTCTGGCGCCATGGTTATGACATTAGCTTTCGAGTAAGAAATGGTCATTTGCTTCGGAGTTCGAGTCTCGTTCATCTCTTCCCCCCCTATTTTCTAACTAGGGTCTAATAGTACAGAGTTTAGCCTATGTTTTAAGTAGGTATTTCAATTTATACACTTAAATTTAAACATACCAATTGATATAAATACAGCCTTTGAATACAAAAGTAGAATTATGAGTAACATTAATGAGTTGGGTGCCGTATATTAAAACGTTACCTAAATTTCATTCATAATTCTTTAATATGCGTATTGCAGCACTTAATGTTGAAATAAAGGAATTTGACGGCATGGCAAGAATTTAACCCGCAGTTTGCGGAACATCAGCTATTATGTTATGCATTACGTCTACCATACAGTTGAAGATTTCCCTCTAAAGTAGGCTACATAATGGGAGAAGGCAGTTAATAGATGCTCAATGCCGCACTGTCTAATGATTAGTTCGAGATATGAGGGATGTTTATAACGCTAAATCTTTAGAACGCTGATAACGAGCTGCGGAAAATCGATATTTCTATGATCGCAAGACATTGTTAAAGACATTCTAAACAAAGTTTTAATCCGGCTTGGCTTTAACACCTGCATATTAGCATCTGATGCCAAAATGTTTAACACCATAAAACTGCTTTATGTTTAGTTGTGAACCATGCCTTGTTCATCTCAAATTGCTTATATATGGCATCTCTACACTATCTGAAATTATTTCGGTGTAGTTCATTAACATAGTTTTAAACGATGTATGGATGTTGCTAGTAATTACTGGAGAGTCCTGGAATTTTCGAGCATATTCTTTAACCCTTTTGTTTGCATGGGTTACCTTCTCAGTCCTTTCAGGTGAGGATATTCCCCGAAATACTGCTATTAATGCCGTTCTGATATAACAGTTTGAGTAACAGTGTACCGTATTTATGCCCAATGGCCATTTTGTTCATCACGGTATAGCACGTCGAATGATGGCTAACAGGTGTTGTCCCTGTAAAAAGCAATGTTTTAGAATGGTGGCGGATATTAGAATAGTTTATATTCTTACGTAAAACGCTTCCGCGTTATCTTATTAAGATAAGGCATTTCTTCATTACCGACCACACTGGACCACTGTGAGTGAGCACTGTCAATTTAAACAGACCTATTTTGTGCATTAAATATACATACGGGGTGGTATCATAAAGTCCCCGGACGGCTTCTGTGGCGCGCTACAGTATAGGGTTGGCGTGCAGCGCTAGGAAGCTGTAGCCTTGAAATAGCAGTTTACCAAGCGACATCTCTATATTTACATTGGAAGTAGTACAATCGGTATTTTTGTCATATGTGTGTGTGCGTGCACGAAACCTGAGATTTCGTTATGGGCAGCAAGCTGGAACAAAGAGCTAATGTAAAAGTTGTGTTACTCTTAGGAAATGCGCCACAGAGACATTAAACATGATTCGGCAAGGTTATTGCAATGATACAAAGGGACGTACGCAATGTTTTGAGCTATACGGTGGAAAAATATCCCTAGCAGACGTCACTAGAAGTTTAAAAAGCCCGGGAAATTGTTCAGGGGGTTCGTAGGAGAACAATCGATTCTTGTGGACTTCTTTCTTTTCCAGAAGATGAACTATCTCAAAAATCGCCGTTCCAACACCGTTGACGAGTTACAGTGCGAATCACGGAATATTCCAAACACACTTACAAGCAATGACTTTAAGGCCGTATTCCAAAAATAGCAAGAACGCTAGGACAGGTGCACTGCTGCCCATAGTATTATTTCGAAGAGGATGATGCTCAAAATTAGGTAAATTGAGCATTTTCTCTTACACAGAATCAGTCCGAGAACTTTGTAATAGAATCTCGTATACATTTTTTCCCATTAAAATTCGAAATGAAAAAATAATAAAACTGTTTTAATTTTATTTTCCCGCATTTTTATTCGTATTCTTTTATTTTTATTAATTTTCTATTCTTCCTACTAACTTTTTTTCTTTAAAAAAATCTTCCTTTAATCCTTCATTTTGTTCTATTCCTCCTCTTCCAGAAAAAAAAAACGAGGAAAGGTTAATTATCAAATCATGTTTTAGGAATGCACTGAAAAGGTAATTCCACGAAATTATTATTATTATTATTATTATTATTATTATTATTATTATTATTATTATTATATTTCATCAGTGTTTCTAGCTAAGTATGGTGGAAAAATCCAATCTACGAAATTCATAAGAGGCACTTGTTTCCACGAACATTGACTGCGGAAACAATAAAGGAGAAAACAATGCACCTATTGTTTCGTTACTGCAGTATAATCAAGCGATTATATTCGTGGTGTGTAAGCTTTTTAAAATCCGCAAATTTACCCTTTGTACCAAAACAACATGACATGCTAAATTCTAGGTAATGAGTTTATAGTAGCGATATATGGGACTGTTTATCGTTGATGTGAAATGGTATTGACAAGTTGTTAAACCAAAGGAAAAAATTACTGCATGTCATTATCTTTTTTATCCTTTGCTCAAATTAATTACCTTCTAACTCTCAGTGGTCATGAACTAACTCTAAAATGTGTTTATTATGTTTATTATGTTTAAAATAAGAAGCGGTTAATTACATAAAAAACAACGGTACAAATTTTCTACAGCTTAATCGGAAACTTTAAACGAATTCATCGTCTGGGATACTTCTGCACAACGTTTATCCACAGTTTTTTTTTTCTTCACAAGCTTGGTTAATATTCGCAATTACACGCTCTCGACAAACAATTTTCTAAATTATCTGTCATAATTTGCCTCCTGTATCAAAAAAGTTAACGTGAGAACAAATTACCCACATTTTTGCATGCTTGCAATACAATCCCAAAATATTTTAGTGTGCTCTTCAAAACGAAGCAACAATGGGATTAGGAAATGGTCATACAGTGTGATAAATACAGTCCAGATTCTTTTGCAGTGTTTGGTGCAATGTTCCATTAGATTTTAAGTAGGAGGAGTAGAGGGGGAAGGAGTCGTGTGGTTTTCTTACATTGCTATTATTGTGCATCAAGTACAATCCCCAGATTTGCCATATTTATCAGTTATTTGTGAAAACGTGCACTTGTTTGTCGTTTTTTTTTTTTTAATTACATGGCTCGTGAACCTTGTTTTTTGCATTTGTTCCCGAAATATTCTCTAACCTTGAGACATATACTTCTGTTTGTAAACCTATAAACTCTTTGGCTACTTCTGACTTTTTGTAAACACACACACACACACATATATATATACAAAAAATTACAAATAAGCTTAACAAACTTAACGCTGGATTCACTTGCGCTAGTTTCCCTATGGACAGAATGGAAGAGTTGGTAACATTTGCGAAAAGGGTACGTCAAAATAAGAGCATCGCGGTTACAGGATTTAGTGCTTATGGAATTACTAAAGCGTCAAACCACAGCTTAACGATTCCCATCATCGTTAGTAAATTGCCGTACTTGGCCATTTCACCCCGAATTGCCCTAAGTAAATAAATTCCTGTTGCACTCAAGTAAATAATTGTTTGTCTTTAACGTCTAATCTTGAAATGTTATTAAAACATTTCCCAAATATGAAACTTCGGATTTGCAGAAAGCGATAACTTTCCCTGATTCACCCTGGGTGAATTCTGGTAATACAGACCAGTTATAGTAAGTGGGTGTCCCTATGAAGTACTTACCAGAGGTCGCATTGCTCAGGGCCCATCTTCACTTGCCTAAGTTGTAGCACACACTCATTCAACAAAAACTGACTATGAAAGTCGCAGAAGAATTGCCATTGCTCAAGAACTGTGTAGAACTGCATTACTACGAAAGCTTGTCAATAAAAGTTGATAATGCTTTTTTATTTGCGAAGTACACTAGCCAAGGTCAAGGTTGGTATGGTCTTTTTCGAAGTAATCCCCATTGAATTGAATGCATTTGGCCCAACGAGTCTGCCAGTCCTAGAAGATGTGCTGAAAACTGTTTCTAAAAACCGTCTTCAGAACTGCCTTATCCTTCTTCACGACAGCCGTTATGGTACGGGGTGTACGGAGGGTGGAGCACCAATTCGATGATTTTGTAGCCAAATGTTGGGCAACAACGTTGCCAACGTGAGGAAGTGCACTGTTACAAAGGAATCAATCAGATATATGCAACTCAGAGCGTTTTAGTACTTTGTGTTTGGCCTGGACGCTCAAAAAATCTTGTAATACTATTAACTAATACTCTTAGTGTTGTAATATATTAACCGTTGTTTGTAGGAGGAACTTCGTGTTGATAAACCAATACACGACGTTCAAATAGCGAAATCACCATAACCTTTCTGCCGACGGAACAACCTTGGTCTTCTTGGTGTAGCAGAACCAGATGATTTCCAGAATGAGCTCGCCTGCTTGCTTTCGAGATCGTAATGGTGAAGCCAAGCCTCATCACCTGTGATGATGGAATTCAGACATGCCTCGCCATGCTCCGCTACCAGATACACGTCCTCTTCTGTCCAGGCGTTAGCAATCTCGAAACCCCAGGCATCTCATGTGCAAGCCGTAAACCCACTACCATGGGAACCTGTAACATATCTGCAGTCTATGCGCTGTTACTCGTCCATCTTTCCGAACAATGGCGACAGCTGCGTTTATCATTGTCTCCTTCATTGTTTTTTTTTAATAGTGTTTAACGCCCGTTTTTACTATGAAACATCACAGACGGTGGACACTGACGATACATGTGATGAAATGATAAATTGGGAAAGGATTTTTTTGAGGAAGGAAACGTTCCAGGTCTAAGTTTAGGGTACCTCCTCATTTGCCATTTATGAGGACTAAGGAAAACCTGGAAAAACCCTCAATCAAAGAGGGTGGTCCTGCGGGAATCTAAACTCAGACCTCCCGTTCACGAGTCCGCACCTTAAAGACTTCGGCCACCAATGGCTGTTTCACTACAGTGGTTGGCGTACACAGACCGCTTGCTTTGTAGAAACACGGTCCTCCTCAAGCTCTTTGAATCTCCGAAGTTAGTTTGATTGTGGCAGAAGATCATCTTCATATGCTTGCTGTAATGTAGAGCACTCTGTCATTCAGGATGTTTGCAGACGGAAGAACATTTTCAGAGCAACGCACTGCTAGTTAAGAGGCGACTCCGTTTTACCCAGCCGTCAGAAAAGCACTCATCTTTGCTGGGGGTTTTTATTAAGATGCATGCGTGTACGGGTTTCCAAATTTTTCTACCAATCACGTGAGATCTGTTCTTTTTATGCAAAGTTGTTTCACCATCAATTCTTTACTGTGTGAAGAAAAAATACAATTATCAATATTTAGTGATTAGCCCTCATGCCCAGTGAATGTGGAAAGACATCTCCTGGTATGCTGGCTAATCATCATGTTTGCAGATCTATTGCTCTACGAGCCCGACTGTGAACAATGCTGTACTTTTTATTCCTTTGTTCGAAACTCAGCACATTATTATACTACGCTCTTTCTATGTAATACGTGTGAAATATTCACAGAGTTTCTTTTTTCTTTTATATGGTAAGTTTATCCTTTGCATCCATGCAAAAGTGTTAACTACTTTTGGCGTTCAAGAAGCAGAGTAGCTTGTCAAACGAAAATAAGGTACAAGGGAGCTCTTGTGCGTGTTATAGCTTGGACAGAATTTTTCGCTTGTTAATGGATAAAGTGAGAGTGTGTCGACAAGAAAATTAAAAAGCAGGAGACCAACAAATAGAAAGTAAATGGTTACAGCGTGTAGACTGTGAAAGAGTAAGGTAACAAAAAATGTACAAAAGAAAATAAAAAAGTTCGAAGAGGCGGGACAGGTAAATTGTTCGTTATCAGAGTCTTCCGTTCGAATCATAGAAGCTTTCGCTTAAATAAAACACTCATCATTGGAGTTCCTGGTTTTTAGCATTAGCGATAAATGTGAAACGTTTTCAAAATATATGCGATTAAGTATTTTCACTTTCCAGGAGTTTTAGAATTAAGATGTTCTTAGTACTTTTGACTTTGCAACAAAATACGAAATATTTCAAAATCGGCATGATTTTGTTTTTGCGACATAAATTATTATTGGTGGTATAAATTCCCAAGAACATGCATATGGAACAAATTACACTCTCCCATTTCGTATTGCAACAGGATATATGAAATGGAATGTAACAAAGACAGCACAATCTTTATGTTTCAAAATTCAAAAGTATTTCTTTATTCAAGAAAGTTAAAAAGTGTTCATTTCTTTTTGGGGGGTTTTCAGCTTTGCAAATAGCAAGATGGAATTCTTGGTTTATTTCTATTGTGTACCTAAATAAGTTTATTACTGCCCTTGACAGTTCTTTGAATCTCTTGACCAGAAATATCTATATGTTTATACTGGGTGAACAATGTTTGACGCAACCGCGAGACCGACCAGCAGTGCTATGTCTCTACGTCGGCGGAGGCGTGGATTATATTCCCCCTCCGCTGAGCGAGGTTTCAGTGTGAGTTGGATTCTTGCGCAACTAGTGCGTGTTTGTTAGGCGACGCATTACAGTGTTTTGAGTGAAAGTGTATCAAGTGAAATAGGGCAACACAAGACCCAAAGAGTATTCATATATAATTCATAAATGCGTACAGAATCAGCGCGTGCTGTAAGGAGATTCTTCTAGGGGAACTTCCTGATGTTCGTGTTTCTAATCAGAGTGCGATTCATCGATTAGTAAATGAATTTCGTGAAATATTTTTATCTCGGGGGCGGGGGGGGGCATTAAAAGAGAAAGCGTACAAAAAAAATCCACACACTCTAGATGAGCTTTAAACTAATATTCGTCAAGAATTGCTGCCATTTCTCAGAGGGAACCACAGAGTGTAAGTAGGTGTCAGAAATGCTGAACAACGAAGGGAGGCAGTTTCAACATCTCCTTGCCTAATATATGTGAGTAATTTACTGTTTTTAAGTGTTTATGCTATGTAAGTATGTTAGAATTAACTTACGCGACAAACCGTACTATATTAATAGCGGGCTTCCTGTCACCCGCTCCGCCGACACAGCAGTCAGCATCGCCGGCCGGCCGCAAGCCGCGAAACCGACTACGTGAAGGATCGTTCACCCCGTAGCAGTAGTATGTGTAGAGATAGATGCATGATTGGCACGCGTGGCAGTTGAACTCAAACCAGCCAATGGAAAATTTATGCTTGAACTTTTAAAGATTGACGCGAATTTTACGAGTGCCTATGTAACCTCATGGCATCGTTAAAATCAATGATTTGAATTTAAACTATAAGGGAAGCGGTTGCTCGCCTGGGGCGCTCGGTTCGGCTATTCCTCAGTTTCAAGTTCTACATGCCGCGAGACGCAGTAATAAGATCTACACGAGGCAAAATAAACGTAGTTTTTAGGCAGTTTAAGTTTTACACGGGGCGAGACTCAGTTATAAGAATATACACCGCGACATAGGCAGTAAGCAGTTGTAAGTTCGACATAATGAAGCATGCAATTATAATATCTACAAGCGGCAGTTTGCAGTACTCACTATTAATTCCACTTTCAGTTTCACGCACGCGGCACTCAGTTGTAAATTTTACACGGGGCAAATAAGTTTGTATCGACGTAGCCTATTATAGCAAAACAGCAGAAGGCGCAAAAGATTTTGGACATAATAAAGTAACCATTATATTATATATATTATGTCACATTGCGTGCTCATTTGCACTATTAAATTTCCCCTTCCAGTCCGGTTTAGTACGGGTCAATAAAATAGAGAATTCATCCTGAGAAGTTGTCATCGAAGCCAGGAAACCGCACCGAAGGGACCAATAATCAATCTACAAAACACTTCAAAATTAGCATACTCTGGCATACAACCGGAGCCTACTAAACCGCTTCGGGTTCGAATCCCGGCCGTAACACGCATTTTTCAAGTCTAATTCACTTCCAATTTTGAGCAAAGTTTACTGATCCCTACTTCGCAGATTAATTTGCCATCTGTATGTATCTAATAGAATATATATCCCATTAGAAAAAAATGGATGGAAAACATGGATTCCAAAAAAAAAAAAAATGTTTTAAGGAAAATTGTATTCTAAAAGAAAGAATAAAGATCACAGATAAGATAGCGAATTTACTGGAAATTAATGTAGGAGATGAAAAGTGAAATAAAAGATACATGGAATAAAAGAGTGCAGCGGTACCAAAGTTAATCCAGAATTGTAGAGTCAGTCTAAAAAGGAAAAGTTAAAAAACAAAAGTCCCACGACCGCTAGTGTGTTGTGCTGCATCTCACTGAAACTCAAATTAACAGCCCACTGAATGACAGCCGATATGTCGATTTCACAACCAGCGCTGATGTTTGTAGAAACTGAAGGAAGGAAAGCAAACACATATCACGTCCTGGTTTTGCCCACTTCTTGTTAAATCATAAGGTGTTGAGCGAACTCAAGCAATCAATAGCTTCCCCAGCCCAATACCTTTAATTTCACCGTTCAGTGATTAAATCCGATGATGTACGTAGCCGTGCATTTTTGCGATATGCGGCTGTAAAAAGAAAAAAAAAGACAAAAATAAGATTTATGAAGAGCATATGCTCACTCTAAAGGGAGAGGTTTTGGGCAGTGGCGGCTAAACTATAGGTGAAGCTCTTTCCGCACAAACTATGTCATGCAACTTACATATTTCAAAGATATTCTGATTCTTCTCGAGCAGCGGTTACTTGGGATGTTCAGCAGAATGTGAACTGATATTCAATGACCGGATGATATTCATTATATCACAAAAGCCATCAAAATTCCACATTATCTTTTTTATTACAAGTAATACATAAGACCATCAAAACAGTTTGTGCAAGTAATAATTACCGCTCAAGTACAAACTTTTAAAATGTCTATTGCAACAACATTCACAACATTCCTTTCCACTTTTTGTGCTGACATATTAAGAATTTGCATGGTGTGCCCGTTAGTATCCCTTTTATCGCCCTCAGCTCACCGTGAAAATGCTGTTTGTAGTAGACTACACACCGTCATTTTTCGTATTCATTGCAAATCACTAATAAGTTCTTAAAAATTAGTTCCACACAACACACAGCAAGTTATCTGCCAGTAACCACTCTATACAAACTTTTCAAATATTTTAAGAGTGTCGATGAACCACTGAATAGCGTCTACAAGGAGCCTTTCTCCCCACAAAAATTGATATATTGATATAATTGATATATTTACCGTAGTCTCGAAGCAGGTACTATAACCACAAGCATACAGTGCAAGCTTTATTTGGTTGTCATGGCAACCAAGAGCATCGGCCTTATACCGGCACTTAGACAAGTGGTTTTTACTTTTGTTTGCTAACCACTCCTCCCCCTGTCAGAGCAATGTTTCATCTCACTCTATTTCTGTCACGATAACTCCTTCAGGACTAAGTACTTTTGCTCTCTACATAGTGATTCCAAAAAATAATTTACTGGATGAATACTGGGATGTTTTAATGTAAAAAGATTATGATAGAAACCAAAATTTTATTCCAACGTATCTAGTATTTATAACTGAAATTTTTATTTATCCTAACTGCAGTAACTTTTTAACCCCTAACCGCAATAATAGTGACTGAGCCACACTCTTCGGTTCATCAGTCGTTTCCTACTGGAATATCCAGAAAACTTTGGCTCGTTCCTTCCAAAATCCACACCTATTTTCAAATATCAAAAAATTATAATACGATAAAAACAATGTTAAGTACAAATGAATGCTTAGATTAATTAAACAATATATAAAATCCTTACAATTATGTACAATTTCTCACTTTTGAGATTGACAATTTTCTCATGATTCCGTAGTTGTCGACATGTGTTCATGCCCCAAAATTCGCTTAAATCCTCCCCTTTTCCTTCTTGACTTTCCTAATCAATATCCTCTCCTTTTCCTAAATATTATGCATCTAGTTATAAAAAAGTGACGCTTCACTAGTTTCACCTGAAGAACCGCCCCTGGTTTTTGGAATGATGTACTGTTTTTAAGTGTAACAGCAGTAGTTGAACTCAATGAATAATGACGACATAATTGGAAGATAAATTGCTGTTGACAGGAAGCGTAAATAACACAAAAATTGAAGAGAACATTCGCAGGAGAGAAAAAACTGCTGCAGGGAAGTAGTTTGGTGACTTATGAGATAAAAACGTAATAAGAAAAAGTGAATAGAACTCTCGAAGCCTACTTGGTGTATTTAAATTAGCAATAAGTACTTGGACCTTTGGAAATATATGTCAAATGTTTTACATTAACGAGATTCTTTCTTCTTCTTCTTCTTCTTAATTTTAGCGACGGGAATAGGCTATTTGTATCACTCGCGGACTATCTGCATTTTATTCTTGGGATTTACACTATTTGTAGCACCTTGTTTTCAAACGTAAACGTAAACAGAAGATGTATTCTGTACTTTCATAACGAACTCTGTTAGTGTAATGGTTAACACACTAGCCTCAGCATCGCAAAGTGAAAGATATGGAAGCTAACAGTATGGGATCGAATCCACAAGTTGGAGTGAACAACAGAATAAACACACGTAAAATAAAGGCGGAGAATGAAGTAAATCGCTATAAAAAGGGGTTTTTAAAATGGACAAAAAAAAAAAGATGGCACAAAATTGGAATAATTTTATTTCTTTGTCCTCACACAAAATTTCGAGTGGGTATCGTTAATATCTAAAAATGGCACATGTACTGGATGAATTAATTGAGGCGTTTTTAAAAGAATGATCATAGTCCTAAAAACATTTTCAGGAGAGGAAAAAACGTTCTGTATTCCATAAAACATTTTTTTGTCTTAGAATACTTACTACATATTACATAGATAAGACTACATCTATACTACACAGCCTTCAGCTCGACGTGTGACGGGCTTAACGGGAATTTGCCTACGCTGTTTCGGTCCGTAATCTTGTAAATTGATTTAGGGAAATGGGAGCTGTTCTTGATAACAAAAGTCAAACGTCATGTTGTTACAGAGGAAAAACTCGATGACATAGCAGAAAAGTTAAAATAATTCCAAGGACATTCCGAGAAAGCTGGCACAGCAATCAGGAATTTCGCAAACCTCTTCTTGAAATGCCACTAAACGTTTAAAATTAAAACACTATAAGATACTGTAGTTCAGGAATTACATCCAAGCGATAATGTGAGAAGAGCTAATTTCTGCAGTTGGGGGTTGGATAATGTTAATATTCACTCTACTGACCGATGTTTCATTTTTACTGACGAAGCGTTGTTTTATTTACATGGACATATAGCGACACAAAACAACAGATATTGGAGTGCAGAAATACTGGATCTTGTACACGAAATGCCATTGGTGCTTGGTGTGCTGTAGAAATGTATGAGCTTGAACTTAAGGGGTTATGAATATCCGACTCAGCCGGCAAACAGCGTGGCTCCCGGTGCCAAGAAAATTCCCGTTAAGTGGCCACGCGTCCAAAAGAGGGCTCTGTAATTTTCATGGCTCATTATATCTATTATAAGCTGGAGAAAATTGAGCTTAAAGGTGAACTATATCTATTTTTGTAAATGATCAGCTAAGAGCATGAATGCAATATAATGTAGTTCTATAAACAAGAGCAATGTATTATCTTAAATATGTAAATACTCATATGATCTATCTTGAACAATCACTGATATGCATTCATATGCGTAATTATAGCTGTAATAATTTCTTTAACTTTATGATAAATTCCATCAAAGGCCATTTATGTTCTTACAGTTTCACTACCCACTGTCCAAGTCTTCTTTCCCGCCGTTGTTGTAGCAGCCTGGATATTCGCTTGAGAAGAAAGCCTAAAATAGTAAGGAACTGATATCTGGAATTTTTAGGAACATGTAACGAGCCCCAGCAGGTCTCGAAGTTTAGTTGGTGCAAGAACCAAGGCCTGACTGTAACTATGTGGCAGATCAAATGTGGATGGCAACTTTGTTTTGTATCTTGTGCAGATACTCTCTCATGGTCCTGTGTAAGAAGGGTGTATCTTCACAAACACATGGTCTCTTGATATTTCCTATCAATCCTGTACCATTCAGTTTTATTGCTGGTTTCGCTTGCTTTAGAACGTATGGGACAAAAACAGTAGACATACAATGCATGTCTTCTTTTTGTATATTAATCAAATGAAATGTTATTTTTCTTCTTGGCACTTTTTAACAGCTCATCCCAATTGATTTTGACTTCAGCTGTGTACTTCCTCTTTTTGTTTTTATAAGTCTGAATTCCTGGTCATTAGGAAGACAGGAATGCCCTCCGATTGAAAATATATGAGCTACATTCTTAACAGCCCTTGTGCCAAAAAGTAGATAAAGTGTATCATCATGTAATATTTGCTCTAGCCAGGACATCCGTCTCTGAAAATAACTACAGACGTTAGTAAAGTATTAGATTTAGCACCTTTTAAAGTCCTATTTTTCTGTTATTGCCAAAACCTTTAAAACCTTTAACTAACATTCCTTTCAAGTGAGGTATATTGTTTGTATATATTCATTATTAATGGAGTAATTTTCGTTCATAGTTGGCGACAGTGTAAGAGAAGTTGTGATGTTATTGCTCAGCTGTTTTTCCATTATAATTCCTGCTCATTTTTCTGGAACACAGTTCGCTCCACAACAATATTGGTCCTACATATTGTTGGTATTGATTGTTACCTAGGTACTGGCAAGCATTACATTTGATTTTCATATAACTGTTGAATACAATGAATGCAAATGTTGCTTTTTAACATTATGGGTACAAAATCAGATATTTTGCCAAGTATTGGCCTAGCCAGAGTTCTGCTTGCTGAAAAAGTTACACACAACAATAAATAGCATTTAGATGGAAAATACCCCATTAGTTCATAAGTAGAACAAAACAAGATGATAATTTGAGGAATACTAAATTCCAACAAAGAACAGGCAAATATGGACGAAAGAAGAAATTACCCCAAGAGGTGTGCGAAAACTGAAATATTTGTCACAAACAAATCTCAAGGCTACTAGTAAAGAATTTAGCAAGCGATTAGAGCAGTACAGATCGCTTGTATCAGCAAGAACTGTGAGAAGATATCTGTTTAATGATGTACTGAAGGCAAGACAACCTTGCAAGAAAGGAAGCATAACTCCTGCTTGGGCTGATAAGAGACTTCAATGCGCGAAGGACATCTGATTACTGAAAAATGATAAATTAAGAGGTACACAATAATCTAAAATATTATACTAGTTTTTATTTTCTAATGTTGGCTACTGTCGATAATATCAGATATTTTCTTTGAAAGCTCTGGTCTACTCCAGGCTATGTTAGATAATTTTAATACAGTATAACATCCTTATAGCTTCCTGGCATTCTTTAATTTCGTTTCCGGTTTGCTTCAATGATGAATCATATTTTCTGTTGGGGAAGAAGCCAGTCAATATGTCAGAAGAAGAGAAGGAGCTTTCAAACTACACTGTGTAAAACAAACAGAAAACATCCTACAGCAGTAATGGTCTGTCATTGGCATGGATGTGGACGACGTACATTGTGGGAGGAAATATGAGACGTGAGCAGTATATTAACGCATTGAAAACATGGTTGCTACCGTAATTGAAAGAATAGTTAGGTAGAAGTGAATTTATCTTTATGTAACATGGGGTTCCATGCCACAAAGCAAAAATGCCATTAAACTTTTAAGAGAAAATTAAGCTGAAAACATGAAGTCTATAGAGAAGTAATGGTCATTAGTTAAGATAAAAATTAAGGATTTAATATAACGACAAAGACTGCCTTGGTACAAAGATCATTCAAATATGGTTTCTGGATGATGAAATAAAAAGTTCATTGTAAAACACAGATAGAAGACATGCTCAGTCAAATCAAGTCGCTAATCATCGCTAAGGAGATACACATTAAATACTTACGTTAGAAAATAAATCATGTGTAACATCTTATCTGTATAATTCATAAAATCAAATGAGAGCAAAGTTATTTCTCCGTGTTGTCCTTTCTTTTGTACTAGCTCCTTAATTCGAAGAACCATTCTGCCTTGCTTAGATGAACCTCTTTCTTAGCTTGCAGTTTCTCGTCTTCATCTTCATAAGCAAGTAATCGCAGGTGTCACTTAGAGGAAATACAAAGCTAATGTTAAACTTTTCTTCAAACTATTTCCAATAAACTTGATAATATACATCAATGCTGTTATAAGCTCAGGGAACGTTTAATGCATATCTCACACTGTTAGCTTTTTTTAAGTAGGTACAACTTATTACGATTTTTACGTCTTGAATAGTGAGACTGTCACGTTTTGAAAGATGAAATAGATTTAGGAGTTTGTGGTTATTTCCATTTCCCTCTCGTATCTTTTAGCGAGTACCCCTCATTCACGAGTTTCTGCTGCACTCTTCTTAGCCTCCCCCGTTTTATTCCATGTATATTTAAAAAGGCTTGAAAGCACACAGGAATTTGTTTCTTATTGCTCACCTTGTAGCTGTACTTTGCAGTATTAGGTCTGAACCAATCATCTTGTGGAGGATCAGCTTCTTCTGAAAAGAAGTGTATTTCCTTCCATGATCTTCATCTCTCAAGGACATGGAAAGAAATCAACCCAGTCAGATGAGAGTCTTATTGTTGCAAAAAAGTTGAACTGTTTCAGAGGTTTGTTTCTCAGATCTTCAACAACGTCTTGGCCGAGAGCATCCGAAAATAATTCAAAATAATTACTACGGCGGCAGCAGCTGCAGGTGTAGCTCTTAAACAAAAGCAGAATAAGTACCAGAAGAGGAAGAAGAGCATAACGATAATGGTGTTTTCATACCATCGTAAAAGTAATGAATAATAACCATTAAGTAGAAGTGATAAACGATAAAATAATGTCTTCTCCAGCTATATGGGCGATATTCTGTATTTGATGCAATGTAGGACACTTATTCTCAGTATGTTTTAATATTCAAAATACATTCCCGCGGTCTCATGCTTACATTGTTAAGTCATATATTGTCAACAATTTAACTTTATTCATTATAATGAATATAGGTCTGCTCAAAACAATTAGAGGGACACAAGTTTGAACATATGTATTCCTGCTGTAGTTGGGTTTAGGTTTTTTGCAGAAAGTTTAAATTTTTATTTAACAGCGGCGTACATCTTGTTTACTTCTCATTTAGCACAAGAATGCTGTAAGCCGAAATGAATACAATATTGTAAAGTAAAGGTGGACACTGTTTAAATTTATTTCAATTTTGCACATAAAGGAATACTTTCCATGTGCCTGAATTACTGCTTCACAACTTCAAGACAAGCTCCTGATCAGTGTACGCACCTCCTCTTGTGGTATGTTCCCCCATTCTTCGATAAGGACATCGGCAAGCTGTTGAAGTGTTTGAGGAACTACAGGACTGTCTCGGTCTCGTTTTTCCAGCTTATCTCATGAATGCTCAATGGGTAAGGTCAGAACTCCTAGCACGCCAGTTATCTGTTTGAAATCGGGGTGGCCGAGGTGGTTCTTGCTGTATGCACTCTAGCGTTGTCTTGCTAAGTCGGTTTCTGACCATTATAATGCTGATCCCATCCCACACCATGACTAACTCACCACCAAATCTGTCTCTCTCCTGCTGTTTTATAAAACGTACAGTAGGATGACGGTACACACCCAGACGTCCATCACACGAAAGCGAGATTAGTCTGTAAACAGCACAGTGGCGAAACTGTCAGTTCTTATGTTCCTGTGCAAATATCAGTCGGGTTCTCTTGTGAGCAGGTGTTAATTTCGGGAATTTATGAGATCTTCATAGTCTTAAACCTGCTTCTCTAAGTTTATTGTTGTTTGGCCATTGACATTTGCACCAGTTGCTGCCCTCACATTATTTTTGTGGTCCAGAGCAGTAGCTCTGCGCCGCCGAAAAGCACTATTGACTACATATAGGTCTTCTCTGGCCAATTTTCGAACATGGACTGGTTTCCGAGAGTACGTACCTGTTTCAGTGAAGTGCTTCCATGCCCTACCAATAACAGATTTAGCCACAGTAGCCAATTCAGGAATAGTCCAACATTCCTGCAGCAATGTGACCGCTTGAACAATTTCTACCTCAGTGAGGTGCCTTGTGTTCGACTACATAAATGTAAACAAAGAGTACAAAGCTGAGTCCTTCACCTGCAGACACCTGATGTCAATTTCAAACAACGCTAATTGTTGAACACCGTCATAATTTACCACATTGTCTGTAATTTCGTTTTACAACATCCTTGGGTAAAATAAGAAGTAAAGAAGATGTACACTACTGATAAATAAAGATTTAAACTTTCTGTAAAAATATATTTACCACCCTAAACCCAACTACGGCAGCAATACAGTGTGCAAACTTTTGTCTCTCTAATTGTTTTGAACAGTGTATGTTAACAAAACCTCACCTGCAATCTGGCCCTGATGCTTGTGCATGAATTTCTTTGCCCACATCATTTACGCGTGCTTCACTTTTCAATTTCTTTCTCTTAATTACAATTTTTTTCTTCCCTTTCCTTTCTTTTCGCCTGTTGCGACCTGTGTTCCCATCTACAGAAACATGTGTGGTTTACATATCTCTAGACAATGAAGCACAATAATGAGAAACACGAGAAAAGCGCGCATGGAAAATGGCTGTTCTTTTGTTAAAAAGTGACTGGACTGGCAGAACTTTAGTAACGAATTACAGATGGAGTATGGCTCTTTTCTACGAAATTGAAGATCGGAAGATGCAGTACTATATTCTGACGAAATTAGAAAAATGGTATTTTTGGACTATTGCTGTTCTTGTAAAAAAAAAATTAATTGGAACTACTACCATTTCACATAATATTAATTTAATCCGTACATTCCGAAACATACAGAGTAAATTTATTTTGGAAATTAAAAAAAAAAAATCTGGCATAAAACGATTAGTCATAAAGTACCTTTTTGCATTGAGCTTCCTCTCTCCTCTATAAGTTCAGAGGAGTTCACTTAAATACCTTATAAACAGAAAAGGAATTTTGCTTATCAATTTCACTTGGACTAGCCCAGTTTTTTTCCCCGAGATAAAAAATACGAACATTTATTTTTTTAATTACTCTCGTATAAATATATTTTTTTTTACTTTCGTCTAATTCTTTAAACATTTAAATATGAACAAATCGTCCATTGGTAACTAAAACTAAAATTAAAATGAATTTAGCGTTTTTAAGGGAAAAAACAGATTAAGGCAGTGAATCATCAAGGTTTACATACAATCGACGATTAGCAGAATATAAAAATACTATATATAACAACAATAACAAGAGCTAGAGAAGCAGAAATAGATAAAACACTTAAATTTTGTGACTAAGTACCTATTTTATCTATTTCTGCTTCTCTAGTTATTGTTATTTTTGTTACGTTGTTTCAACAATTTGTTTTTATTTTATATTAAGAGTGCCGAAAAATAATGTGCAGAAAATTGTAGAGTAGAAAGGCAGAACCAAACTAAGCATTTTGAGGTTAGGAACATGGGGTCGCAGATGCAGTATAATAACAGAAGAACTGCATGATCATAATTGAAATCTGACGTTATGTAAGATCTTCAATTGCCAGTAAATATGAAATATATCTCACTGTGTACGTCATGTATCAACTATTGGTACTCATGAAACTAAATATTACATGTGGGTACTAAATTGATGTGCCGTGGAGGCCACCGCGTTGGTTCACTGCGTCCAATCCATCAGTCACCAAATGTTCTGTCTAGGTGATTTCGAACTGCAAATAAAAATGTGCAGGGTCGCTGTTATGTTTTTTGAATAGTGTTTAACGCCCGTTTTTACTACTGAGGCACCACAGGCGATGGACACTGATGATACATGAAATGAAATGATATATTAGGAAAGGATTTTTAAGGAAGGAAACGTTCCAGTACTAAGTTTAGGGTACCACCCCGGTATTTGCCATTTATGAATACTGAGGAAAACCTGGAAAAAAAAAGCCCAGTCAGGGAGGACGGCACTGGCGAAATTCGAATCCCAGATCTCCCGTTCACGAGTCCGCGCCTTAGCGACTTCGGACACCCGTGGCGTTGCTGTTATCTTGAAATCATAAGTTTCGCCTAATTTCAAGATAAGGGTTCGGAATTACTGTATTATCCAATAGGCTTCAAAATATAAACACTGCAATAAATATCAAACACAGCGACAGTATATTTTGTTTATATTTGGCACTCATAACAAATTTCTCAATCTGAGACCGTAACATGACGGACTTAATGTTGAAGCACGTAGTGCAGTGAAAAAGCTTCAGCGACCCCTTGCTCCTATCCTGAAAATGTATATATACACAGGATGTTAATGAACTACACCGAAATAATTTCAGAGAGTGTAGAGATGTCTATATAAGCAATTTGAGATAGCCAATGTATGGTCCACAGCTAAACACAATGCAGTTTTATGGTGTTATTAGCGTCAGATGCTGATAAGTCGGTGTTAAAGTCAAGTTGGGTGAACGATTAGTTTAGAGTGTCTTTAACACTGCCTTGTGATCATAGAAATATCGATTTTTCGCAGCTCGTTTAGAGCGTTTTCAAGATTTTGTGTCAAAAAAATACCTCAAATTTCGAACTAATCATGTGACAGTGGGACAATGAATTCTATTAACTGTCTTCTTGCGTTATGTAGCCTACTCTAGAGAGATCTCCTTAACTATTTCCGTGACATAATGCATAACGCAAAAGTGATGTTCCGCAGACCGTGCGGGCTCAATTCTTGCCATACGTTATTGTTTAATTTTAATATGAAATGTTGCGATATGCATACTAAAGAATTATAAATAAAATTTACTTAATACTATGAAGTTTTATTCCCTTTCTCAACAATGAATGTATTACCAACATACAATGACTAATAAGCTTACTACTAACATGATACCTGAAACTTAATGTACGTAACACATACTTAACTGCCTTCTTGCATTATTGCAACCAGCTCTAGAGGGAGCTCTTTAACTGTTTGTGTGCAATAATGCATACGCAAAAACTGATAATTCGCAAGCCGCGGGTTTAATTTTAGCCGTTAATTTTTTCATTTAATTATATAAGTGCTGCGATATGCACACTAGAGAATTATGAATGAAACTTAGGTACTCTTTGAAAATACAACACCAACTCATTAACATTACCCATAATTCTACCTTTTGTAAGCAAGGGTTGTAAATATGTGAATTATGTTAAGATTTAATTGCCTAAATTGAAACATCAACTTAAACGTAGGTTAAAGGGTGTATTATTAGACCCATGGGAAACAAAAAAAAATTAAGGAGACTTGAACTCGAAAACAAATTACCATCTCTTCCTTCGTTATCGTGTGTTATACTTTCGAGGGGCATTTTCATTAGCCAATGACGTACTGGCGCTTCAGAAACTTATAGCCATAGCTTCGAAATTTGAACAGATAGGCCGTAATTTTCTATGCTAAATTGCTTACACATAACAACATCTCTACACTCTGAAATCATTTCGGTGTAGTTCATTGACACCCTGTGTGCATGCGTGCGTGCGCGCGCGCGCGTGTGTGTGTGTGTGTCAATACGCGTGTTAAATGTAAAAGAACGGGCACTATTCAGATCCAAATTGATAATAAATTTTGGAATTTTAAGAGGAGAAAATTTTCGAATGTACCATCTGTATTAAAAAATAAATAGAATTTGCGAATATCTCTCTCTCTCTCTCTCTCTCTCTCTCTCTCTATATATATATATATATATATATATATATATATATACACATACACATTAATGCACACGGATATATCATTCCGTTGTTCGAAACACCTGTTTTGTTCCATTCCTTCTCAAACTTCCGCCTTTAGAAACCTTATGGATTCCTATAAAATAAACGATGCTCCTGGGAAATTCTGAATGCTCTCTCTGAGAGTTTTTCCGCTGTATTGCATAATCTCTAGCGAACAGTATCCATATTTCAGTTTGAATATGAAATCGGGACGAGTTTTCAACTCTTGATCCAACATTTCACCGCTGCATATGGAAAGTAAAAATGCCCTAGTGGTTGTTGCATGTCACCATATCCTTCTTTAGCCGGCACTCTCTTTAAATCAATTAGCACACGATGTTGAATATATGCTAATTCAAGATCCTACAGTAATGAATTACTTAAGCAAATACAAAAGCTTTTCCTGGAGTGAAAATACAGCTTGCCACGAAATGCACTGCCAACTTTGCACCATTAACGCACTATGACAAAAATAGCAGCAAATTATAGGAAGTAGTACGAAACAAATGAATGAAAGATGATTTTTAATCGTAAAAGTTATAACCTATGTTTACTTACAACTGATAACTTATGACAGTGTGTGGTTGGTTTATTTAAGGACGCTTTTTAACATCTCAAGCCATTAGTGTTCCATTCATCAGGGCGTGAAATGGCCGATACCATTAGCTTAGAACTTTCTTCTTTCAAGTTTGGGCCTCTTTTACATGCCGTAAATCTCCGATATTGGGTCCATGGCTTACTTTCCTTCCGAAGGAAGCCATACTTAGTTTTTTATGCTCTAAAAAGTCCATCGACCTTGGCCAGGTTTTAACTACGAGACAAGTGTGGTTACCACTAAACCACCAGGATCGACCCTTGTGGCAGCTATTCTTATCGTATGCACTGATGTGCTGTGAATCTCAAGAACGGGATTGGATTTGGCACGGAAGAAGATATTTTGGTATTTCTTTGTGCTTAACCCCTAGTGAGGGCAACTCCAAGAGGAAGAGATGAAGGCACAGACATAAACGCGCTGTCTAAGATTGTCTTCAGATAGAAAATCTCGAGGCCGCGTAGACCCACCTCGAACGAGTTCGAGCCCCAAAGTACAGCGTTACATCGCACCTCACCCTGATACTTTCGATCCTTTAACAGAACCTACCTAATAAACGTATATGAAATAGGACAGCGGGAGATTAGTGGAAAGGAAACTTTCACCTAAGCAACCAGGGGGAACCTTGGAGAGGAAGAAGAAAGTGGATGGCTGGCCACGAGGTATTTGAGCCCGGGACCTCTAGAATGCGAGTTGTCAGAGAGGTATGTGGTGAAATTTACATTTAATAGCAGTTATATAAAGGAAACATTTGCTTTTTCGCAGTTATGCAGTGCGATCAGTGATCCTTTCTCCTGCGGCGCGGATTTTTTCTTATGAGCGAGACCCTCTCGTTTGCCACGCCATGAAGGGGAGTTGCAAGCCTTCTTACTTACTTGTTTACCTTCCTTACTGTTGCAATCGTAGCACAGCTGTTCCCGCGTATATGTTGTGTTGTTCGTGTCTTAATTCGACGGTATACATAAAGTATATTATGCCTCAACGGTACAGCGTGTTTTTATGTATCGTTCATATTTGTTAATTCAGTGGTGAAAGAATTGTAGGACAAGTTTTTACTTACGTGAATACCATGCTAATGCCCTTTTCAGAGAATTAACCGACAGGGAGCGTGATCATGCATTTTTTCAACAGGACCTTGCCAATGCTTACACTGTGAATAATTCCGTGAGGGGAATTCACAATGTGTTTCCACAAGACAAGATTATTAGTTGGAATTGACCCCTTCTGTCCCCCAATTTCACAGCATGCGATTATTATCTCCTGGATAAATTAAAAAATACCGTGTGCAAGACGAACTCGCACAACATACAAGAACTCGAAACTAATATTCGTCAGGAAATTGTCCGAATTTCTCAAAATGAACCACAGCGAATGATGAGTAATTTGTTAAAGAGGTGTCAAAAGTGTGCGGAGAATGAATGTGGGCTGTTTTAACATCCCGTTGATAATTTGATAAGCAAGGTGCTTCTTAAATTGGTTGGTGCATTGTTGTATGGTTGGCTTGTTTTACCGTCCAGCTAGTCACCGAGACCCGGCTAACCAAGAGATTTAATCGAAGAATGAAGAGACAATATGAAGATTTCTGTGTATCGCTTCCGCATAAAAAGTTTAAAAGTGGAGTGTCAACTGTGAGTGATGCTGCTCGCTCTGGTCAACCGCACACTACGGTTACGTCAGACACAGTAGAACAAGTGATACGAGACAATCGACGGGTAACAATCGATGAGATGGCTGTAGAATATAAGATCAGTCATGGCTCTCTGCATCGCATTATCCTTGACATCCTACAGTATCGCAAAGTCTCCGCTTGGTGGGTACCAAAATAACTCATCTCTTAACTAAAAGAACGTCGTGGGATATTTGTGAAAAACTGCTATTAGCGATGAATGCTGGGTTCAGTACTTTCAGTCAGAGACCAAGCGAGTCAGTATAGTGTGGCGGTATTCATCGTCGCCAAAACCAACAAGATTCTGTACAGCTGTGCCAGCCGCTAAAGTAATGCGTACGCCCTTCTGGGATTCTAAAAGTCCAATCATGAAACATGCCCAGAGAACGCAATGTTAATATTGTGATCTACTTGAGAACTATTTGAAACTTGCAATCGGGTTGAATAGTAGAGGTTTTCTCACAACTGGTGTGCCCTTACAGCATATAATGCAAGACCTCGCACACCTCATGCAAGGGCACAAAAATTGCAGATCTTCATTTTGAGTGTATATCATATGCTGTTTATTCTGATTATCATATCTTTGAACCATTCAAAGAGTCGCTAAGTGACAAGAACCTCCGCATTGACGAGAGGTGAAAGAGGTGTATGAATAAATAATTATTTATTTCTGACTCTGCCTCGTAATTAAAGTTTATTCATAAGACAATATCTCTGAAAGCTGTGGCTTAGCGTGCCATTTTTGAAACTTTAAGCAATCTCAATAATAATACCACTGTACAAACACCAATCAGCATAAATAATGGAAAAATAGTGAAGTACAACTGACAGGTTATTATACTTAATTTACCTGAAAATAGACTCCAAAATCTTATGCTGTGGTTTTTCACATCAGCTAACTTCGGGTCACGCAGGGAGAAGTTCAAGTACCACACAATATATACAGTTTCTCTGTTGGGACATATCGTGTTCTCATTCTAGTTCAGGTTCAGTCTCTGAATAGCTGTACCTATTGGGTCCCTGTAAACAAAATGAGGATTAAGGTAGTTACCGTCTCTTTAAAATAATATTAAACTTATCACCAATGATGTAACAGGAGCTCCAGGTTTTATTAATACATTCACAAGCAACTCGTGAATTTATTTTCAGAGCATCTGGGGCTCGAAATGTGTTTATTTTTATTATTTAGCGAGCAAAATTATAAAAATCAAGCAATATATCCGTAAAATGCACTTACAATATATTTTACGTTGCTCCTTTTATTTTTAATTTCAAATATTTGGTCATTTCATTTATTCTGCTAGTAATAGTTCCGCTAAATAAATTTATTGGTTTGATATTTCAACTGCAGAAAGACACATTTAACTATTATTTTACGAATTCTCCTTCTGTAAGAGGTTTCGAGGATTCTCTAGTGTGTCTAAAAATCGTCCAACTTGCTAGCATGATTGTTGGATCACTAATGACTACATACACATCATTACACTGCAGTTTTTCTTGAGATTTTCAAGTGTCTTCTCTCCAACTTTTGATGGCGGTACTCAATTCCTTCTTTATTGGCGGAATTGAAGTGCCATTTCTGAAGAGCAGATAATAAAGCTAATTTTCCATCCTTTAATGCCTTAATGTACTTCTTCTGCCATTCAGGATTGTAATCCAAAATCCTGCTCTTTCTTTCAATCCTTTCATTCATATCTAACATAACTGCTGTTCCGTTATTGTGGGAAAGGGAAATGTATTCAATAAGAGAGAGAAAGAACATCCTGTGCCTGTACACAATCGTATTATATAAGATTATATTTTCAATGTAAAGGTTAGTTATGTTCTTGAGTAAGAAAAGGATGCGTGTGGTAATAAGTTAAAGTGAAGTTGTTTGTATGTCACCTTTAGTTTATGCAATTAGCTACAGGCATCCAAGTATTTCCATAGAATGCAATATGCAGTTTAATTTACATGATGTTCTGACTGTTGTCCGAAAGATCGATGTCGTTATAGCAAGTAGCGAGCAGCCGTCTTCGACTGTGTGATGTAAACAAAGTGCAAAGTTATCATGCGTTAGGTCAACTTCTTTAATAGCCCTGGTCTACAGTAATTTTGTTACTGAGGAAATTACAAGTGTACCAATTATATTGTAGAACCTTCCTGGTTCTACACTACTTAAGAATTCGTTAATATGCGTAGTGTATAATTATGCAACATATATACATATTTATTTATTTGCATTTATTTTGGTTATATTTTATTGGTGGAATATTATCAGGCATATGCTCTGTGTGGAGATGCAATCAGATTATGATCAGAGTGTAAATACTAGTTTATTTATTAAAATATGTAATTGTACAAGAAATTGTATGCAGGAATGTCTTGGTACGTCTTTCTCTCTCTCCTAGTCAGGCGTCGGGTAGGCGTGGTCGTTAAGACTTACACAAAAGTGCCTTTAGGAATTTCTAAGGGAAGGGGCTTCCTCTTTCACGCGGTGGAACCGTATGGAATACCGTTAGAATGTGATAAACTTACCGGTCAGAGCCTTCGTCAAAGTTGAAGTGACAGCCTATGACTGGGTTCGTTTCACAAGTATAGAAATCTAGCGAATAAAGTGCTAGTGAAGTGATGTCAAGACAGTCAATAATAAATTTTGTTAGAAAAAGGGCGCAAACTATTGCGTGAGTTTTTGGTAATGACTCCAGATTTGTATTCGCCCCACAAAAAGGGCATTCTTAGACAATTAAGATTCATTCTTGAAGTCATTCAAGAGTCAGAAAGCAGTCAGGCAATCCGGGGCAGGCCGACGCAAGTCAGGGGACGAAATCCCCGCTTCAAGTTTATGTCCATGCTCGCTTTAAGTAAGCTATACGCCACTTATACGTTAAGCATAGAAGATGAGTTTCAAATATTACAGGTTAGAAATATTCGCCTTTATTTTCGCGAAAATCTAAATTTAAGCGTCTAGTAATGTTCCTTCAGTAATGCGTATCTTATCAGTTAATCCAGTGCGATTTATTCAATTGAGTCTTAGCGCGCGACAAGTGAAATTCACGCGTCTACGGAATTCGCTTCGCCTGGCTGACCGAAACGAGATAGGAGATCACCGAGAGATGTGCAAGAGCTTCTAGTAATAAACTTAAATCATCACGCTATGTTGTACTGGACGTGTATTCGCCTTAAACTTTCCTTCACATTCTCGTTGAGTCCTGCTCGCAAAACCTAAGCGAAACTTCCTGAGAAAGACTCATCGAGGTAGGGTTGGTGGCCCAATCAGCTGCTCTAAGACCGACCGCCTGCCATCCTCACCAGCATTGAGGACGATTGCTGAGTACTAAAAACGCACGACCTCGAGCCTTTGGTCACTAACTTGGGGCCATTGACCCAAGATCACCAACCAAATCCATTGTCACCCACAAACTTCCTCACAATCTAAACTGAGTGTACTGATTACAGATCTGAAGTTAATTTTTCTATCACGGGACAATTTTAAAATGGTAATAACTTTTTTCCGTATATTGTCTTAAAGCTCCATATGTATCATTGATAACGGTTTTGTTAATAGAAAGTGCATTTATTTCAATAATTGCTTACAAATTATATAAATGAAATGCTTAACCAGCTCAGGAGTCTAGCCAGACCTTCATGCTCCAACATTAGAAATGTTGAGGAAAAAACACAGAAATACATAGAATTACACACACACACACACATATATAAACACTAAGTCATATAACAAAATGTTTAGGAAATAACCCTCCCACCCAGTCATAATGGGGGGAAAATAATACAATTAATAAGTATCTTCAATTTGTCATTACAGGTTCTAAACAAGAGAAATCATAATTCAATACAGACACCAGAAAATAAACAATAGACGTACATCTAAAATAAATAAGTACATTATATGCTATGTCCTCTCCAGCCAAAGACTTTCTTTCGCCCGCCTTATCTTTCTAATAAATTTACATAGTCCTTGTCAAATATTCTTATCCAATACAAAATTTAGACATCCGCCCTACTCCTTCTCGACCTCACAAAATTTTTAGAAAGAATCTGCGGTCTCCAGCACTCTGTAGCTTCGTATTATGCAAGACTATGTATCCAAGTTTCCTTTTTGCCACAAGAGGACACATTCTTTCCCCAGTGTCATTTTCTGCACTTTCCATTTCGTGAGAGGCAGCCAGGTCATTGTCGTTCTGTCTTCTCCTGTATGTTTCCCTCCCGCATAGTTGTGATTGTATTTCCAGTGAGACTTTGTTAGAGCATTCAGCTTCTTCCACTGTCTACCTATCAATGTCAATTAATACCCTGGTAACTTTCCTATAAACATTTTTTTTTCTATTTCTAACTCCCATCTACCACACCCACCCCAATCCTATTCTTTCCAAATCTCTTTTTATGGTAGATGTCCAGCTCCCAGTTCCCATGTTTTTCAATTGTTTCCGATAGCAAATAAGTTTAACTTTGTGTCTGCCCTCCTTATTAGGTCTGAGCAGTATTTAATGCCTCAAATACTGCTGCACTCTTTTCTAACCCCACAATTTGCCGCAATACTATCAACCCTTAGGTTTTTTTTTCAGAAAATTGGTCTGAATTAATGTAGCGTTTTATGCTCTCCTCCCCTTTCCGCGCCATAACTCATTGTCGTTCCTATTTTTGCTTTTTACATTTGTTGTAAATTGCTGACAGTCATTTCCGGGATCCCTGTCAGTGAACAGTTCCCCCAGTTGTCTTCTTACTTTATTGCTAATGTTACTGATGAATATGATGGGGTAGCGAGACTTAAATCAGATTATACATTGTTAAATATCATAAGTATATTATATTCCACATTATATGTATTTTTCCTGTTAAAATTGGTTTCTACCAAAGTAAGTGGTTTTATATGCTATCAACACACCAGAGAAATAATAAAATAAACTGTTTTCCGTGTTTTATAACACGATTAGGCAAGTAAACACTCGTAAATTAAATATTCTACGCTTTTAATGTTAATGCTTTAATGATATTACAGTGCTGACATTGGTAATATAGGTTATGAAGTTCATACATTCAAATTGAATTTTTAATTGCTTTTACGGATGTCAGTATCCATTTAGTTTCAAAATTTAATAAGCATCATGAGTAAGGGAAACTGCGCTGGTCATCCAGATAATTTTTGTTGCATTTGTAAGTAGTAAATGAATTATATTCGCAGCATATCAGAATCAAAAGTATATGATATGTCTTTAGATATACACATCTTGCATTTCTACCTTCTTTCCCGTTTTTTTTTTCTATTTTTTTTTTTCAGACCAATGTATTAATTAATTTGTTTAACATATGGAACTTACCCCAATTGTTAAGTATAAGATTTAATATAATTTTGAATCTGTAAGCATTGCTTACAATGTTCAAATCGAAACAATTCCCATGTGTGAAAGTATCGACACCCGTTAGGAAGGGAGAAAGTGGGTTATGAAGTTTTCCGCTTATCACACTAATGCACAATACGACAAAGCTTCTTAAACAATCTAATCCATTGTAAGTAGATGAGTTCTGGAAATCGGTAAGAAATCATGTTAGCCAAAAACCTCTTGCGGCAGCTCTTTTGTGAAACCAGACCCGGAGATAAAAAACGCATGGTAAGAAAAAATTTCGTCTTGTTCCAGGAAAAGAAGCTCAGAAAACCGACATTCTTTCTGCATATTTACGCCTCATCTCCCTCGGTGGAATGCGAGCCGATTCATGTTCAGCGGGGGCGAAAGGGCGCAGGGAGGGTGCTCCTTTCCGAAGCTGTCAACAGGTTTTGCCAGACTTTCCCGGAAACCTACATATAGCTGGTGAAAACACCTTCCTGATTTGCATTGCATGCCTTGTGTAAGTTTTCCCTTCGCCTTTATCGACTAATAGTATCTCTACACTTTGAAAAGGAGGAATGTGAAACTGCGTCTATCCGTTTTTTATGTTCTCTATTCCTTGAACAAGTTTCCCTTTCTCTATGCTCCTTTCTTAAGAAAAAAAAAAAAAAAAAAAAAAGTGTGTGTGCGCGTGCGTGTGTGTGAATTTCTTATTATACTATTTTTCTACAGAGAAAATGTTCATAGTTTTAAATTAATTACCATGGATTATCACAAAAATCTGTAACTTTTTTTAAATAATTTTTAATCTTTTAGAAACAGGAAATTCCTTAAGTCTAATCCTATACCAGGGCGGCCTCGAAAGCTCTCGACTTAAAAACGAAGGAGCAAGTTTTCAATTTGAACCATACTTTTATTTTTCAATATACTCTCCGTTCTAGTAAAAGAAACTAAGGGCTCTTTTGAGGTAATTCTGAGAGAAGAAAACAATGAGAATAATAAATAACTGGTTCTTCAAGGTGATTTTAAAGTTTCAAACTGATCCCAAGTGCTGGTGCAGTCGACACTGAGTTGCACTGGGCAGGATTTATGAAGTTTTAGGTGCCGCTAACCGGTTCCAATCGATAGAAAGCGAGGAACTGAGGCAAAATGGTGTTTCATTCCATCAAGCGAAATTGACCCAACAAAACAACCAGGAATCAGATCAAACAGAATTGTCCCATTTAGATATGTCCAGATGTTACTGCTTTCGGTTTATGGCAACATTTCCTAGAGGAGGGTGATTGATAAACGAACAAATCGCACTGCTGGTAAAGAATGGATGGAAATCGTCGTAGTTTTGTAAATGGTAACTTTTTGCTGTTTTTTTTTTCTTTTTGTTCTGATAAATAAATTACCAGCTACAGCAAAAACTTTTAATTCCATTATCATTACAAATTATTATTATTATTATTATTATTATTATTATTATTATTATTATTATTATTAGTATTAGTATTATTATTAATATCTTTTACTGATTATTTAAATGTGAAATTTAAAATATAATTTTTGTCATAGACCCAAGCTCGCGAATTCGATCCCGGCCAGGACTGATGGATTTTTTCGGGCGTAAAAATTTTAAGTATCGTAAATTAAACAAAATTTGTTGAGTGTTTCACGCCCTGAATTGAATGGGACGCTAATAACCGGAGATGTTGAAGAGCATCGTATATAAAACAAATAAAAAAAACACGAACTTTACACTTTAAGAATATTAAACCCCCCTCGTGATGGTGTGCGCATGCGTGTTTGACGGGCACGACTTTTACTGGAAAGTTCGCGATCAAAAAATTGTATTTGGAATATATGTAATACGCAACATGGAAAGAAAATTCATTTTAATATTTAAAACCAACAAATATGCTGCACCAATAAATAAAACTATTATCAATAAAACTAATTATAAAGAATCCGCTGTGTTTCTTTTAATTAGTAGCAAAAAAGCTGTAAATAATATAACACAGTTTAACTATGTATTTAAAATAAATAAAATATTCATAATGGTAAAATAAGACCAAACAAAATAGATATAAAATGATATAATGCAATAAAATATGACCTGAAATCTTTCTTTTAAACATCTATAATGTATAATGTATTACCAGAAAGCATAAAATCAACTAAGAAAAGTTCACAAACACGGCCAGGACCGATGGATTTTTAGGGCGTAAATATCTTAAGTATGGCTTCCTTCGGAAGGAAGTTAAGCCGTGAGTCCCATGTCGTACATTTACGGCACAATAAAGAACCTCAAGCCTGAAAGAAGAGACAAAATTTGAACAAAATTTGTCAGCCGTTCACGCCCTGAATTGAATGGGACGCTGTTGACCTCAGATTTTAAAGAGCGTCTATAAATAAAACAAATCAGAAAGAAAGAAAGAAATTTGAACATTTACGGAAACAAGTTATAAAATACTTGTGGGATCAATACATTAAGGAAAGAAAGCTATAGTGTTATAGATATAATAAATAGCTGATAGCTGTTAAGAATAAAAAAAAAAACATTTATGATAACCTGGTACATAAAAATAGTCAGTACTATGTAAATGTTTATGCCTATATTAGTTCAACTCAGGTACATGTAGTTCAGTTGTTTATTTGGTTAATTTAAAGACGCTCTTTAACATATCAGGTCATCAGCATCCCATTCAATGAATTTTGCTCAGAAGCCTCTTCTTTCAGGCCTGAGGTTTTTTACGTGCAGTAAATCTACGACATGATTTTATTAGGAGTTTTACGCTCCCCCCCCAAAAAAAAAATCCATCGATTCTGGCCAAGACTGAGCCCGCGATCTTGGGTCTACGAAGCAAGTGTGGTTACCCCTAGACCACGAGGACCGACATTTATTAGAAATATGTATAAAGTAATTTTGAAAAATACATTATTTTATTCTTAAAATAATTTAGTGCCAAGTACAAGTTTGTGCTCATGCTATAATATTATAACTGTAAGCTGATATTAACTATGTATAATACTGCAAACTTACATGTTCAAAAGCCGCCTGAAATATTGTATGTACCGCCACTATGAAGAGCACATGCTCAAGGGGTCTATATATATACATATATATATATATATATATATATTAAACAAATAAATAAATAGAATATAATATATGAAAACTTGCAGTTATTTTAATATCATACAACATTACATTTGAAGCAACAATGTGCTCATACAGACACTCTCCAGCAGCGATAGTCATTTGTTTCGTTAGTAGTCAGCTGTTACTGAATGGGTGAAGTTTAGAGAATTTGCAAAGTAGTTGGTTTATTTCGTTTTGTTTTTACTGAATGGAAATGAAATGAACACTATATGAAGCTTACATCCAACCCTCCCCCCTATTTTTGAGACCAATGGAAGGGAAAACTGAAATTAAAACACCTAGTAGACCAACACCCAGTGGTAACTTCTGTAAACCTGTGATTTCAAATCATAGGAAGTATGTAGATGCATACTTTTCATCCTGCACATTCCAAACCTTATTGTCATGGAAACCAGGAGAATTAATTTTTAACCAGTGCGTTACTACATTTTTTTATTAAATTCTACTTCTCTGTATTTGTTTTGCGAGATCAATCGTGCGTGTATGTGTATTTATTAAAGTACTTGGCTTCTATACGACTGTAAAAAAATATTAATAATAATAGTAATATTAATGCACTAAATTTAAATATATTTTTAGTTTTACTATATCGGGCTAGGTTTTTAAACAAAATCACATCAAATGTAATAATGTACTTATATTGTTTATGAAAGTTTAAGTTTTGAGACATATATTCAACTCAAGATTATTTTTGTAAATTTCATTTTAACTTATATTATTTAAGCGCTTATATTCAAATAGAAACAAAATATCTTTTAAAATTAAGAAATTTAAAGGGTTAATATTGGAAATTTGTCTAGGTTTTTTGGGTTTAGTTTTTTTTCGCCCCCATTTATTAATTCATTCTGTATTTAAAGCCTTCATGAATATATTGAAAATAGAGAGCTATGTGTCAATAATCATGAATTTCCAACCTTTTTTTTTCATTTTTAGGGGGAAGAAAACTTAATTTTTTTTCGAAGCTGTATGCTTGTGACTCTCTTCAAACACCAACAGTAATCAGTAGTCATTGACGCATCCAAACTGATTGCGGGTTTCCATTGTTTTAATGTCTGTATGAAACCACTCACCTTGTTATTCACTCATTGGACCAAGATTTACAGGGAAGTAATCAATATGATTGTTGAGAAAATTCATTTTAACACTCATTCTACATCCTAGATTTCTAAAATGTAACATTTCCTCCACAATTTCTTTATAGTTCTTAGATTTTTGTTGCCAAGGAAGTTTTCTGTCACTATTTGGTATTTCAACCACGATGACTTTTCTCAGACATCGACTGAAGGAAGGTCTTAACCTGCATAAGCTCATAAACCTGGGAGTCCATCGAAAATATCTGCTGCTTCAGTTTTCCGTGGGAACTTTGTAACAAGAAATTTGAAACAATCGCTATCCTTATTCAGAGCAGTAAAAATTGCTTCATCAGGCTTAACTTAATATGGAAAGGTGAAATAAGGACATTAGAAGGAGAAACCAATTGTTCATACTTTACATTTTTTTCTCCAGGAACTAAAATACTCCTTTGTGGCCAATTTTTTCTCGTTCAATGCTCTGATGTAGCCCTACTGGTAATATAATCTGTTATTTTCTACAATAGCGATTTCTAGAAAACTGTAGACCGATGAAACAAAACTAAGGCTGGTTTGAGAGATTCCATGTGACAAGGAATCAGAAAATATGAACAATTTTCATTCAGCAAAAAATTCCTTAGACCAACATTCAGCAGTAGTAAAGTTGTGTGACAGGTCAGCGAGCCGCAGCTGGTATTAGTGCTGTTGATATTATTGATGTATTTCCTATTCTTATAGTAATTCCGCACGAATAACGTTCTATATAACGGTGGAGGAGAATTTTAGGAAGTCGTGGCTTTAAAAAAGAAAATATTGCTTCAAATAACAGGCATTGCATTAATTATTTTTTCAGTCAAAATATCTTCTCAGTGGTGAAATCGAAATTTCTGTATTTGCTAAGTAAAGATCTGAGTAGAAAAGAAAAATCGAAGAGCGATGCTGTGTACGCATTGCCTAGCCACAAAGGAGCAAGGAAGACGATCCAATCATCTGCGCCATTCGTCATTCTCTGCTAAGGCGACATTCTTACAGCTTCTGCCACCTTGTGACAGTCTTCAAATTAATTACTTTGAGAGAGCATCATCTGCTAAAGAAACTATTCGCCACGATGAGTTCTCAAGCATTAATCACCGACTCAAACGTGGCATACAACTTCACTTTGGTATCCTATTTGTCCGAAAGCCATTGCTTGTGCAAAAGGATTGCAATTACGTGCCCAATATCAGGAGGAAAGTTGATAATTCGTTCTTCTAAGACACAGTATCTCAAGCATTAATAAAGTCAGACCTAAGGGCGAGCACTAGCTGATTTATTTGACAATCCTATATGTCCATCTGATATTTTTTTTTTTCGGGAGGCACAGAAAACAGAATTTCACCATGTGAAGAAAGTATTTCTATATATTAACTTAAGTAGTTCAACTTCTGTTCGAAGCAAAACGTTTTCTTTGATTGTTCAAATTAACAATATGGAAAGGTAGAAAAATTACTAAATTTATACATAAATATCCTTCATCTGTTAGTGAATTCTGAGGGAATTTAACTATTGTAGTTGTACCCATGAAAAAAATGTTGGCACCAAAAAAAAGACAAATGAAAAAATGTACACACACACACACGCTAAGTCTGTGATTTTCTTAATATTTTATTCTTTTTCTGCTAACCTAGTTATTGTTATTTTAGTTACGTTGCATATATATATAATAATATTAATGAAACATAAAAATAAAGAAACACTATTAACAATGTAACAAATTAACACCAATAATAATAGTAGATAAAGATAAAACACAGAGAAAGAGTCACACTTGAAATTGCTATATTTTGAACTACTGCGAGTTCTTCAATGGCAAGAAGACAAGTGAAGGTGATAAAAGTAAATATTGAGTATCGAAGGTAACGTTATGCATGGAAACAGATGAAACTAAATATGAGAGTGTGGGAAGAAAAAAAACTAATATGTAAGATTTAAATCAGGTGGTATACGCGCTTTATGTAAAAATATGGCTGCCATTTCTCTATCTCTGAGTAAACTTTCAGAGCTAGGTGTAGGTAAAGCATCAATAAGAGTTAGACTAAAAGCATCATCAAAATCCTTACAGTGAGATAAGGCATGTTGGGCAACCGGCAAGGGAGACTTGGTTTTAACAGAACGTCTATGATTGTTCATCCGTAGCGAAACAACAGTAGAAGTTAAACCAATATAAAATGCTTTACAAAGCTTACAAGATAACATATATACGACGTTCTTGGAAGAACAGGTAGCAAATGAAGAAATGTTGAATTCCTTGGATAAATTAGGGCTATGGAATGATTTGCACGGCATAATTAGTGCACAGGTTTTACATTTAGGACGTTGGCAAGGATACGAGCCAGCAAAGGGACGTGGTAAATTCGGAGAGGATAGGTTACGGCGAAATATACTTTTAAGGTTAGGGGGTGTTCTGAAAGCAAGGCGAAAAATCATTTAAAGATGGATACATTAACAAAGTATCGTGACATTCTTTCAAAATAGGTCTGATGCTTTCAATTCCAGGTACGTAAGTGGTAACAAGGTTGTTCTTGTTAGAGGTTTTAGGTTTGCATTGGAAAGTTTTGTGTGATGGGATTATACGGGATTTTAAAAGAGCAGAAGGATAATTTTGGTTTTGGAACTTTTGAGTAAGGTTTTTAATATACTTGTCAAGAGATGAAAAGTTGTTACAAAGACGATGACCACGGATTGAAAGAGAAAAAGGAATAGATCTTTTGATATGCAATGGATGACAACTATCAAAATGAAGATATTGTTGTAAATTGGTAGGCTTAATGTGCACAGACGTAAGGAAAGAGCCATTTCATAAAGAAATATCAATATCTAGGAAAGTAGCAGCATTGGGAGAGACAGAAGAAGTGAACTTAAATGAAAACTTGGAGTTAAGATTAATAAGGAACTGCTCGAGAGATTCTGAGCCATGAGTCCAAAGCACAAATATATCATCAATATATCTCAGCCATAATAATGGTGCCAAAGGTTCTGACTTAAGAAATTCCTCCTCTAAGCGAGCCATAAAAAGATTGGCATAAGAAGGTGCCATTCTGGTGCCCATCGCAGTACCTTTAATTTGCAGATCATGTTTATTATCAAAACCAAAAGCATTGCGAGTGAGGACCAGATAAGCAAGATGGCAAATGAAATCTGTGGATGGGATATGAGGAGATGCTCGAGAGTTCAAGAAATGTTTAACGGCAGCTAATCCTTCATGATGGGGGATGTTAGTGTAGAGTGACGTCACATCAATAGTGGCAAGAAGTATATCAGAGTGTGCCGTAAGGTCAACTTTCTTAAGCAAACTCAAAAAATGGAAGGAATCTTTAATATAGGATGGCCTAGAAGTAACAAAAGGCTGTAACAAACAATCTACTAGAGCGGAAATATGTTCAGTGGGGGAATCGAAGCTGGCTACTATTGGGCGGCCTGGACAGTTCTCTTTGTGAATTTTAGGGAGAAAATATATGGTGGGAGTACGAGGGACATGAGGAGTAAGAAGAGTGATATCTTGGGAACTAAGTCCTTCTGCTGTATCAGAAGAAGTAATAGAAGAAGCTATTTCTTCATTAAACTTGACAGTTGGATCGGAAGACAATAGTTCATAATAAGTGACATTCTCAAGCTGTCGGTAAGCTTCAGCATTGTAAGACGAAATGTCCTGTAGTACTACTGAGGACCCTTTATCAGCTGGAAGGATAATAACATCAGGATTATTAGATAATCTTTTAAGTGCTGATTTCTCACGTAAAGTTAAGTTGTCTTTAGGAGTGATCTTATCTAGAAATTTAGAATCACTGATCGAAGTTAAAAATCTGTTAATAAACATTTCTAAAGGATGGCTAGAAGGTAAAGATGGAGGTTCAAGTTTAGAGGGAGAACGAAACTTGAGAAGACAAGGAGTAACATTTGAAGTAGGCTGAGAAGATTTAGTATGCCAATAGTAACGCCATCTTAAATTACGGCAAAATTTAACGCCATCAGAAACAAATTTAAGGCGATTAAATTTGGGAGTTGGGGCGAAAGATAATCCTTTTTGTAAAAGCAATGTATCAGTGTTGGAAAGTGAAATAGAAGATAAATTAACAAATGCAATATTACTAGTAGGAGAAGTACAAGGGGTACATTTGCTATTGGGCTGCTGGTATGCAGTACCGGAGTAAAATTTAGATGGACGAGGTAAATTGAAAATAGAAGCTAAGTCAGTAGCTGACGCTACGAGCGGCGGGGAAAAGTTTTGGAAAAAAGATGCATTAAACTGAATAGGAATACCAGCATATGTGTGTGTGTGTGTGTGTGTGTGTGTGTGTGTGTGTGTTTGTTTTAACGTTCTTGCGGCGGCAATTTTTTGTTTTTTCTCAACAAAGGTCGGAATATAATGCTCAATAAACAAAAGATTCATCTAGTTCGTTAACCAGCAAAACTGAATTATTGGGGGTGAGGAATGGCCTTAAGCGAAAATTTAAATATCGCTCTAGCGGCCGCAATATTTGCTTTCTCCCAACAAAGCTCGGTATGCATTATTGAAATAAAATAAGAAAAATAGTTTCTGAAAATCAGTGAAGTCAGACGACTTTGAGGGGGGGGTTTACCGAAATCCAAAAATTAAAAAAAAAATGTTTATTTTTTCAACGTCACTCGGTATTTACCATTTGAATAGAATGAGAAAATAATTTCTGAAAATCAGATAAATAGGGGCATTATGAGCGGGGGCATACCAGAAAAAAGAATGTATTCACTGAGAACGTCCATTAAGGCGGCCCGGGGTGAGCATCAACATTGAGATTTCGCGTCGGCGATAAACTCCATGTCATGTGAAAGAGTATGGGGGTAATAGTCTGCGCATTCGCATGGCCTCATAATCGAACTTACAGGATCCACCAGGACTGTCCTATCTGATTGAGCTTTTTTTTTTTTCAGGTTTTCCTCAGTCCTCATAAATGGCGAATACCGGGGAAGCATCCTAAACTTAGGCCTGGAACGCTGCTTCCTTATTTAAAAAAAAAAAACAAAAAAAACTCAATTTAGTATTTCATTTCATGTACACCGCCTCTGGTGCCTCAGTAGAATAAACGGGCGTTTAAAAAAATGATTTACAGACAGCTGCCGGCCTGCGGCTTCAGTACCGAACGGCAGCAGAAAAAGCCGAATTCCAGGGAATGCAGGAGCGATACGAAGCGCTGTACAAATCTTAAGCGGTAATGTATGTACTCTACCAATCTCAGTACGTTTTAACTGATATACAGCTATGCGCAATAAATTGAAAAAAATCAAGCTAACAATATAAAACGTAAATAAAATGATACGGAAAAATCATATACCTTTAAGCCTGAAAGCTACGTTTTTTAAATTCCATATGTATATGTTCAGCTAGCGTTACTTATGTTTTATTACATTCTCTGCTCCAGCGATCTGTATTACCCTTCACGAATTCTATTTGCTGAGGAATTTGCTTAGTTTACGCAGCCCCTATGTGCCGGACTTTTTATTAAAAATATAACCCATATAAAAATTAGTGACGAAGAGAAAAGTAGTTGTAGTTACACAATTTTTTTTATCTATATTCTTCTTACAGATTAAACTTTAAATGCTCGTGTCAGGTCTATTTGATCCATGCGATTTATCTTTGCTCCGTACTGTTCGCTATTACGTAATATGAAGATTGACGGTGGTACGTAATTTCTTCCGGTGTTAAGCTCTCAGGTAGTGTGATGGGATCATTTGTCTAGATATTTTCTCGCCAATATTTAGTTTGACCCGACGTGAATCTAAGTATTATTTCAGAATAACAAAATAAAGAAAACTATTTGTGAGCGGCTAAGCAGAATTTTACAGCTTAGATATTTAAAGATGTCTATTGTTCATGTCCTTCATATTTGTCTCGTTCTTTACGCCTGTGATGAATGCGATTTTATATCATTGTTACAGAAAGAAGCATTTTGTAACCAACAAAGAACTTTTGACAATGTTTTTTGCAATGATGATCAATTTGTGGAAGAAATTGCAGATCTTGTACCCACTTCCGATGATGAAACAATTGCTAAGAGTCAGCAGGGCAACAATCATCAAAGCAAAAATGGGATGACAAAATGATACAACAGCCTTTCAGTTTAATGGGTCGTGATAAATGAATTGCCCGGAGATAGAATTTAGCGATATTTGCTCGCAGGATCCGAGATCTGGGAAACCACTAATTAAGCGATTTAGGAAAACCAGTGGAGCTGAAGGTCGAGCGTCAAGTAGGCGAGAGTACAGAAGGAAACCTCCTCTTAATGATGCCAGTAGCTGACCTTATTAGTTAATTTTTTTGAGTCAATGGTGATAGATTACCTGAATATAATATTATGTGCTGAGTTGTGTTCACCGTGCATTTCATGGAGTTCGCCGAAACTAGCAAGGTTAAGCGACTGTTGGTCTATAACGGTTATCAATAGGCAGCATTTTATAGAAACAAGGAACACTTCACTTATTAGTGCTGTACACATTACAAGAAGGAAAACTATAAATGGCGTATTTCATTGAAAACCAGAACAGCTATGTATATGTCTTCCGCGCGTCGCAGCAAATGAAGCTCTAAAACAAAATGCTAATGCCAGAAAGCGAGCGAGGGAAGCAGATCAAACAGTTTTAAAAATCTATACAAAAGAAGTTAGAAAACTATTTAATGTCAGTTATGATTCTGTGAATGCGATGCCAACGTAGACAAGTAGTAAACAGGCGTTGCATCACGAGTGGAGGAAACACCTGGTTCAATAAAATACTTAGCTCGAACAGAAGATGTCAGTCTGTCTGAAAACAATAACGAAGGAGAAAATTTCCTTCTGGCAGGATGACAATCGCAAATCCCAATATAGGATGTGACTGTCTGCCTGGGAAAAAGGAAAGAATGTTTTGATCAGTGCTTCTTCCTTTTTTATTGATGGAACATTCAAGAGTTCCAGTTAGAAATTTAGGCAAATTTTCACAATCCACGCTGATATGAGAAGAAACCATCACACTTGTACTGTACGCACTTCTGTCAAATAAGAAGCTCGAAACCTATGAGAGATTGCTCACAGCTACAAATGCTTGTCGGGCTGGAATCCAAAGACATTTGCTGACTTCATTGAGTGAATTAAGATTTTGTTTCCATCATCGAAGCTCTTTCGCTGTAATTACTCATTTATCAGTGTTTATGGAGCAAAGAGTAAGAACTTGGTTTAGTGACAAACTACTTGCAAAATTCGGCTTCATATTCCGATGTGTGCTGGATTGGCACACGTGTCTTTAAACATGATTGAGGATACTTAGTTGTGCATCCAGTAAAATGCATCAGAAAGTGAAAAACTCCGAATTTTCCAGCATTGCTTCGTCGATTTCGTTGGAGAGTGAAATTCCTCGAGGAGATATATGAAACTGCTTAGGCATACGGCTCAGGAGCAACAAAGTCTATGAAAGCTGAAGTCACAGGCTGAGCAGTTTGGTTTCAAGAGCACGTCCAAATGTTAATCATTAGTAAACACATTCGGAGAAGAGGTTGAATATAATGTCACACATTAAATACAAACATATCAATCTTGAGGGCAAGAAACCTGAACAATCTTAAGCCACATGCAAAGCATTAAAAAACTTGGTGGTTGGAAATCTTATCCTTTTCCTTAAAACAATAATACAAAAATACCATAAATATAAATTCACTGTTAAAGAGGAGAAGCATTCTGGCATTTAAAATGTCACAAATAAAAGCAGAAGAAGAAGATTAATCCCCACATGCAATTGCTACTTATGTAGATTTTATTTTCTTAAAATTGGCCACCAATGATTTAGAAGAACTGCATAGTAGTTTTAAATTTAGATACGTAGTGGAGGGGGTAAACAGACTTAAACTTTCTGCATCCTGTCGTATATGAAGTGAAATTATAGAGAACTTTACCTGGGTGACGTTTTTCCAGCAACAGTGGACCGATGTTTTATTTGCGGTATCAGTTATTTCTTCCGTTATTCCGAAGAACCTTGGCAGTAGGTACAGGCATAAAATACCATTAAAGTCACACGCTTATAATAGACCCCTGCAGCTGCAGCGAAAAGTAATTAGTTGACTGCAGGTACACATCGTGCTCTATAAAAGACTGCTGTGCATACAGCCGCCTACCTCTCACTTTCAGGGGCACTAACAAAGTCTAAAAAGCACATTACGTAGGTAATTTCTGGCAGAGGGCCATTTCCGTTTCATGACAAAACTGGTTCCTAGCTCTGAAAACGAGCCCACATTTTTCCCCATATTTTCATAGAATCGTCGCGCCGGTACCTAAGCCTTTATTATGAACCCAGCTCGGGACTGGGCTTCCTTGCAGATTTAACATTTAAATTTTACTTTGCACCGAGCTGTATTCCGTATATCATTTAGACACCGATAGCAGCCACGCAACAGCAGTCTATTGTAGGAGGGGGAAGGAGAGGGTTAAAATTGGTTACGTTGTGGTTCCAGAAGCAAGCTGCACGAGTGTAGGGCGCTCCAAAAAGTTGCAACATAAAAGTATCTCGACCGCCCATTGCGGAAGAAACAGCCTTTGGGAAGTGTTAAGATAATCTGTAGTGGCTGGTCGTATGACTCCAATCTGTGGATCCTACAGAGTGATGCAATAAAACGGAAAAGTTTGAATTAACTTAAATTGCAGGAATAAACATTATCTATAGTATGCTATTAACTATGTTGTAATGTGAAAATGTCACTTGACATTTTACTTCTTGAAGGTGACATCTGAAAGATGTGCTCCTTTTCCTTGTACACATTCTGATAGCCTGTTATGCCAACTCTGGAGCAGGTGTATCATGTGTCGAGGAATGCCATCAATCCTCTGCTTTAGTTCAGCGATGGCTCCAGGACATGTGCGGTAAACATTACTTTTAAGATGTCCCCACAGGATGTCTCAAACATTAAGATTAGGGGATCTTGGAGGCCATGGAATGTCACCGTTACGTGAAATGATACGCCTTCCAAACAGTTGGCGAACGGCTTCTTGGATTATCCAGCAGTATATGACGTGGCTACGTCCTGCTGAAAAAATGTTCTTCGCCATACAATAATATGAAATATTATAAGAGAAAAAACTTACTATAAGACTATAAGGGTTCCTCTACTTACATGGAATTAACAATGAAATTTTTGGACTTCAAAAAAAAAAAAAACTAATGATGGGCTTAAACTCTTGCTAGAAAGATATGACATAGTTGCTGCGAGAATAATTTTTTTAAGAACCATGCACATGCTTGGGATATTTGGAGATACGCGCCCCGTTTTTTATCTTGATGAGACAATGGTATATCAGAACGATTACAACAAAAACGTATGACAAGATTCGACAGGAAGAGGTGGACAGAGATTCCTGCATGAAAAGGCAACAACCTTATAGTTTGTAATGCATGTTCTGCACAGACAGAGTCCATTCCTGAAAGCAAGTGGGCTTTCCGTTCCAAACCAGGGAATAAACATTTTGACTATCATTCTGAATTATATAATTCATTGTACAAATTTATTTATTGACAAATTTTAAATTTCCTAGAAGAGGAGTCAATTATCATCATGGATGGTGCTAAAATCATTCATGCATTCTAACATCATAGACAAACTTCTCTCTACGAATTCCCGAAAGCAAGAAACTGAGGACTGGCTGATATACAATAACATAGCATTCCACCCTCCTGAAGCGAGAGCAAAATCATTAGAAAAAGTAAGTCAACGCAAAACACAGAAAAAAAAATTACAAACTTGACCAAATTGCATCGGAAAAGGGACACCAAATTATTCATTTACCTCTGTATCATTGCCAGTATAACCCCATAGAATTATTTTGGGCTAAGGTAAAGGGGTAAGTTGCTAAAGAGAACACTAGTTGTGGATGTTGAAAACCTTATACATGCTACACTTAACAGAGTGCTAGATCGTGCTGCACACTGTGAAAAACTATAAGAAGAAGATTTCCATAAAGGAGCGGCCAGAGATAACACTACAAATTTTATAACTAGCCTGCAGGAAACCGATTCCGAATTAAGTGCGGAGCGGATGAGGAGGATGACAAACTTCCAACTGCGTGCAGTCTTACGCTGCTTTCAAGAAATAAACACTTAATATGCAGTGTTACAAGTTATAATGGTATGTAAAAGGATTCAGCACATTTTTTTGCTGTACAAGGTTGCATTCTGACCATTTGTGACGCAACAAATATTTCGTGTTATCTCTCCCTACCTTACGTGCTCTTTTTTTATTACGTTTATTTACAGACGCCCTTTAACATCTCAGGTCATCAGCGTCCCATCAACTCAGGGTGTGAAATGGCCGACAAATTTTTTCAGAGGTCTCAATTACTTGCTCTGAACGAATCACTTGGCAGGATTGCAACCGTCGCTAGCACGTATTGGCGGAATGTCTTCTAAAACCGTAGTGATAAGCGGGAATATATATATATATATATATATATATATATATATATATATATATATTAGCCATTATTGGTTTAAATTTTACTTCCAAAAGACACTGTCTAATAATAATGAAAGGTGATGCTGCAAGAGCGTTTGTAAAGCGTATATAAAAGTTAATGAAGAGTGCGTTATAATAGAGCAAATGTTAAATCATAATCATGAAAAAAAAAACAGGACCAGTTAATAAACAGGAAAAGACTAAGCAACACCTTGAAATGGAAAGCTGCTGAAAACCTTTCTGAGACACCTGCTAAAAATTATTCATGCTGAACAGAGACAGTGATTACTTAACGTACTTACAGACGTAGTAACTAGAATTTGTAACAACATGCACCATGCTCTGTATCCATTAAACCAAAAGTGCCAAAATCTTTGGAAGACTTACATATCTGTTTTAAACATTCAGTATTAAAACAAATACAAGTGAATAGTTTTATTGCTAAATGACCACCAGATAAATGTTGTAGTTTTTTAAAAAAAAAAACAAATTTAAGTGAGGGTGACGTTATGTACATTCAAGAGTTGCCCGAAATTCTTTTCCAAATATTTACCATACATGGAGTAAAATATTTAAGATGTATACATTAGTATTTTTCCTATTGCAAGTCAAAAGTATGGAAACGTATAAACGCGCTCTCTTCTACTTAGCCGAGGAAATGAAATGGCTGAATTTAACATTTTCTCCCAGTACAATATATGTAGACTTGAAAAAAAGCCTTGCATGTGGCTGGCTATTTGTGGATTGTTTCCAAATATTGCGGCGATATAGATTTCACTTCGGATAAATTTGGTGGAGAAAGGCAGAATGTTGGCTCGATACAATGTAGTAAACAAAATGACTCTGTGATTGGTAATTTTCTTAAACTCTTCTTCGAACTTTCGTTTTTAAATTCCAATCTGGAACATGATTGCTTTGCCGACGACATAATGGTCATATAACCCCAGACAAATGTATTCATTTTGTGATTATGTTCAAGAAAATTACATAGCCAATTTCTTCCGAACTTATTGCCAGAGTTTTCCTCTTCTTTCATGCTTACAACCAACTGGAAACTTTTCATGTTCATTGAAACAGTTGCTCCTATTCTCTATGTCCCTTAGACATCTTAAAAGGATTAAAACAAAGGAATATGTTAAAAGCATTTGGGGAAGTTTACTACTTTAGAGATAGCATCCACAAGTACAAGTGATACAATCCCTCAAAAGTAATAATTCGCTAGGTTATGGCAAAATAACTACAATCTAAATATGTGTATTGCCCATTTTAACAAACCCTTCGAGTCATATGTGCAACTTTTTAATAGGGACATCTCAAAAAAAGTTAAAATATTCTATTATTAAGGCATTATATAAGAAAGGGCTAAAATCATTAATGTCGAATTACAGACCAGTATCGCTACTAATGCCTTTATACAAAGTATTTGAAAAACTAATGTTTAAAAGAATATATCGCAATTTAGATAAACATAATATTTTAGCAAGAGAGCAGTTTGGATTTATGAAAAACATGTCAACCAATGATGCCACTTTCAAGTTAACTAATGAAGCTCTCAAATCCCTTGATAATAAATTTAATGCAAAAAAAGTCAATAAAGGAGCAACACTATTTTTCATTTCAACATTTTCTATTATCTTCTATAATAACTTTATTCTTCTGTAGGAACATTCTGTGATCAATCAAAAGATTTTGACTGTGTAAATCATAATATACTCTTATAAAAATTATTTTATTATGGCATTAAGGATAAATTTTTATCAATGGCTTGCATCAAACAGAAAGCAAAAAGCTACAATAAATTTTTCAGATAATTACAGAATTGTACTCGGAATGGTCAGTAGTAAAGCACGGTATTTCTTAAGGTTCCATTTTGGGTTCATTGTTGTTTTTACTATATATCAATCATCTCCCCTCGTAATAAACATACAAATCTTTTTCCATATGAGTATTATCATTAAAGAACACAAAATCGGTCGCCTCTCCGATTTATCCCATTATATTTTCAGTACACTAAATAACTGGTTTGAGAGTAATAAAATTCATAAAGTATGGGAAAACTAAACACATTAATTTTCATACAAAAAATTAAAACTTGCAGACCTAAAGATACAATATAAAGACAATGAAAGCATCGAGTTTAGGAACATAAATTTTCTTGGTCTTATGATTGATCATAATATGAAATGCAGAGGCCATATTGATCACATCTCACCCAAACTGCAATTAAATTATTAATTCGTTTTATAAATAACAACATTCAAAAAGAGTATATTGTATTATTTCCATCCCTTAATAACTTGCGGAATAATGTACTGGGGAAATTCAGTAAATGCTTTAAAAAAAAAAAAAAAAAAAAAAATCATACAAAAAAGTGACAGGGGCAAAAGATCAATTTATTTTAAACCACTATTCAAAACATTTGGAATTTTACCATTAGTTTGCGAGTACATGCATATATTTGTAGTAGACAACTCAGAAGTATTCATAAAAAACTGAGATGTTCACAGCAAAGAAACCATACACAGTCAGGACTTACACAGACCAAGTAACAAGTTTTAGGCACTCCAAAAAATGTTTACTACAATGGTATAGCATTATTTAATTAACTTCCAACATCTCTTCTATAAGCAACTACATACTAATGAAAATAAGCACAGTTTAGCATTAAAAGATATCTTATAGCTCACACCTTCTACACAGAGGAGGAGTTCATACATAAAAAACAGCCCTACTAATGTTTCTCCCTTGAAATAATGCAGCTTTGTAAATATACTAAATATAAATGTTTTAAGTTACCAATTTAAAAATACGTTAGATGTAAATAATTTAAGTTATTATTAATGTTTTCTTCTTCTTCTAAGATGGCATTTGAATGTAAACAATGTAAAAATGACCATCTCTGACAAACTCTGCACCACAGTTAAAATTCTTTAAATATGAAGAGTATGACAGTGCATTTCTGACTTAGAGTAAATCTTTTAGGGTTGGCTAAACTCATCCACAGATTGAAGCGATATGATACACGATACGATGACAAACAAATTCGTTCTAAATTAGCCATTAGACAAACAAAAACTCGAAGAATAAAAACTGCTGTTAACAATGCAATGGAATTACAGATCAATGAAATAACACAGTTTAAATTCATAAAAAATATCTTAACAGTGGCTGCCCAAAGCATGACGGCGTTTGACTTCATAAACGCAAAAAATAACATTTTTAACCATAACAGTTTTAGCATTAACGCGAAGTATGCTGTCAGTACTAAGTATGAAAAATGGGAAGGGGGAATGTTACACGTTTTACAACGAGAGTGTTTGATTTTATCGCGTTAAAAGCTTCTCATATCAATGAATGTGACGGCGTACAATTCGAATACACATTAGAAAACCTGGAAATGGAATTCGTAAACGCGGAAACAGAGTTGTGTGCTGCCTGCTAGAGTAGATCACGTATATTTGTACTGTGGAAGTGTTCTCCACACTTATAGAACAACAACAACAACAACAACAATAATAATAATAATAATAATAATAATAATAATAATAATAATAATAATAGACAGATACATTTAACTATACGTAAATATGAACATTACCTCCTCAACCATTGAAATACGAGTATAAGTTGTCTTTCAGCTTTTCAAACACATGTTAGAACTTTGTGACATTCTAAACGTGTTTTTTTCTTCAAATTCAACAATATAAATATCCCATTACGGGTTAAAATAAACAACTGGGCTCAAATGAGCTGCGGTTTGTATACGACTTAATCAGTACTACTACTCTCCGAGCGACGCAGTTTGACCTCCCATGCTGCTATCGGTCTACTTCTCTCACACAGCACGTCGCGAGTACGAGAGCGCTGTTGCACAAAGAGAATAACTTGGTCGCTGCTGGATTAAAGCAAGGCCATCTATAGCTCGGCTCAGGCGAGTGGAGTCCTGCACTGGGGAGCGTTAGTGGTACGGACAGCAAACATGACCTCACCATATAGTCAGATACGGAGCAGAGCGCATACAATAAACACGCTGCATTTAAGTCGATTTTTTTTTAAATTGTGTTTAACGCCCATTTTTACTACTGAGGCACCATAGGCGGTGGACATTGATGATACGTGAGATGAAATGATATATTGGGAGAGACTTTTTTTTTTAAAGGGAGAAAACGTTTCAGGCCCAAGTTTAGGGTATTTCCCCGGCACTTGCCATTTATGAGGACTGAGGGAAACCTGGAAAAAACCTCAGTCAGGGAGGACGGTCCTGGCGGGATTCGAACCCCAGACCTCCCGCTCACTAGTCCACGCTTTTACGACCTCGGTATTACTAGTTTCATAAATGTTTGCTGCTTATGAAAAAAAATGTTTGTCTTATATTTATACATTTGTGGTAGTAAGCAATCGATTGAGTTCTCAAGTACTTTCAATACATTTAAAAGTATCTCTCTGATCTGCTTAAACTAAAACTTCTGTTACTCTGCGATGTCTCCCTCGCTTGTTGCATAAGTTTCCGAATCGACTGACGTTTCTTTTCCTGACTTATTGCTGCTCTCTAGTTCCGGATTCATTACTACGTGTTCAATTTCTCCTTCTCGTTTTCAATACATTTCTTCAATAACTTTCATCTTCTGGACTGGGATATCTTAGATTTCGAATCACGAATGAGGCAGGCACCGAGAATAAATCTCATCTACCAACCTGCATGGGCGATAATAAGGCAATGTCAGATGCTTTCGTTCATGTACTCTCCTGGAACGAGTCATACTGTCAACACTCGGAAACCGTGTGAATTTATATTATTCCTTTTTACTTCTTCTAAATGCTCTGAGAAAAGACGCTCTTTGAGCCACTATGTGAGAGTGTTCGCATATCATAATGTTATATTTACACTTTTTGAAATGAAATACAATATACTTCACTATTTTTCTAAGGTATTCTCTGCTCCCTGAGATATGGGTATCTTTCCTACAGAAATGCAATAGCTTTTGCAATGTTAGAATTTCTTTTTTAACCTCAAAATATTCCTGAAAATTTCTTCGGGTTATGCACTTGTCCACATCGTCCAATATAATCTTGTTAGACGGTTTTTAAACTTTCACCATCATCCTTGGGCGAGGCTATGCCTCCTTTTATGAACGGCAGCGAAAAAAAAAGCGAACGCTTCTTTACCGAAACTTCACCTCCTTAGTGTTAGTGTGGAGTTGTGAATGTTATCGTATCCTATTTTTCGTTTATTGTAATTCGCAACTAATTTATGTACACACAATAACCTTAATTTAACCCGGGGCAAATCCTAGAAACCGGTGGACCCAGTACTTTTCTGCGGTTCGCTACGGCCTGACGGCCTACGCTTGCCTTCTTTTCGTAAATATGAATTGATAGCGGTTTGTGTGGTACTAAATTAGTGGGTAATTCATTGTAATAGTGGCAAATACCTTTTAACTCCAGCATAAAAAAACCGTTGGACCATGAGGAGGCGAACCCAAAACTTCCCATTTAATAGTACCACGCTCCAACTGTCTGACCTAACCAACGTTGAAATAGTTTGATGGATTATTAGCCTATAGGTATCTATTGAAGTCACATTCCTTCGGGCAAGGATGCAGCCCTTCGCTGCCGTTCGTGAAAGGAGGCGTGACCTGGCCCAAGGATGGTGCCGAGTGTAAGCAAAAGTATTTATTAGTTAGTACCTGACTGTGCCGTGTGTATTGACGTTTTCTTCCGTTCGTATTGCGTCACCACGCTAGTTCCTATTCTTTCCGCGGATCCACTCGCATTGGTCCGGTAATACTTTGTTTCCAAGATCGACTATAACTACATTTACAAGATCGCAATGTTAGTATCGACAGTAGACATAATGGTGGAAAATTTAGTCGGTGCTTTTAATTACACGGATTTGTTAATTCGGTTCGTTCCAATTACGTGATTCATTATAGTGGTCTATAGTTGGAAGTAAATCGCAGTAGCGTGTTACTTCTTTTGTTTTTTATTAAGTTAACATTGATTTATGGAAATCACACAAATATTTTGTTTAAATGAAAGTGCTTAGTACAACATGGGTTGCTCTTGTATGTCTTAATTATGGCAGTATACCGCATAATACCATATTTACGTTTCTTAAATAGCAGTAATTAAAGGAAGAGGGGATAAACAATGCAAGTTTTGAAGCTATTTTTCAAACCAAAATTTGTGGTTAGGGATGACATTTTACCTGTGCAATTTTCCCTAATCTACCATCGTATGTGACGATTTGGTTCAGCAACTAAAAGATCCGAAAGAACGTTTGAATCGAAATGATGAGAGTGTTAGTGAACGGTGAGAGCCTGATGTTATAATATGTGACACGTTTGCAAATGAGGTTATGCAGTGACAGGAGCACCCTTCCTTAGTGAAGTCGGCCATGTTGCTATTATTGAACACCTGAACTTGTTTATTTGGTTCACTGCAGTTAGGTATATTGCAGTGTTTTATAGCTGGAAGTACATCCGCCACAGCATGTTAATGCTTTTGTTTCTTATAAGGCTAACATTGGTTTAGTGATATTATCCAGGCACTTGTGTAATATAAAATGTTTAATACCTGATTTACTCTTAATTATGGCAGTGCACCACATAACATATTTAAATGCTCTAAAGGACAAAAATGTGGAGTGGATAAAGAATATGCACTGCGCAAATTATGAAGCTAATGATAAAACTATAGTGTGTAGTATGTATTAAACAGTTCGTACCAAAAATTGGAATTAGGACAGTGTGTGACAATGAGGGTTAGAAATGAAAGGAAAGATCCTGCATCCAGATGATGAGAGTTTTAATGAATGGTGTTAGTCTGATGTTTTAACCTGTATCAACTCATTCGCAAGTGAAGTTATGCAACGACAGATACACCAGTTGTGAAGTCGGTCACGTGCTGCTATTAAACACATATCTTTGTTTATTTGGTTCGTTGCAGTTACGCAGTTTATTTTTATGATAGTTGGAAGTAAATCCACAGCAGCGTGTTAGTTTTTTTATTTATTTAATATGGATTTAGCAAAATTACACCAGGAACTTGAGTAATAGAAAGTGTTAGTACAACATAGGCCTCAATGTATGTCTCAATTATGGTAGTGTACCGCATAATACCATATTTACATTTTCTAAATCATAGCATTTAAAGGAGGAGTGGATAAATAGCGTGAACCGTGCAAATTTTGAAGTTAATGAAACTGTGTGTGTAGTGTATATTAATCATTTCGTACCAACATTTGTGATTGCATTATAAGAATGGGTTGTTTGTGTATTCCTAGATGTAAATCCAGCTATTGGCACTTTAGCATTTAGATTTTCTAAGTACAATAATTGTAACATGTTTTGATATTAATCTGGTATATATCTAAAGTTGGAATATTAAATAAAAAGTTGGTTGATTAAATTAAATTTTCTTTGGTATATGGTACGCTGTCATTTAAGTTCTATTTGTGTAACAGTCATATAACAAAAGTATATATGCAGTCTTATCCAGCACACACAAAATTTTATAAGAGCTCAGGTTATGTTAGCTTATAGCTGATATTTATTAAAATTTTCTTCTGTATTTTCTTTGTAGAAAATACAATTTTAATATTTACACACATTTACAGATAGAAAATGAATAACACTCAAAATGTTATATAAGAGTCCAGGTTATGTTTGCCTAAAGTTAGTGTTTAGTTAGAAAAAAAGTTTTCACCTTTGTTTATTTTTAAAAATGTTTTCTGTATTTTCTTTGTATGAATTAATATTTGAACATTTATACATATTTACTGGTCGGAAATGAATAATTTACACACAAAATCTTGCATAAGGGCCCAGGTTATGTTTGCCATAAGTTGGTATTTGTTTATTTTTGTCCATTTTCTTTTTAGAAAATATTTTTAATATTAATAGGAAAAGAATCAAAAAAAGGTTCCATTGGAGTGCAGGCTATTGGTCTAAAGTTGCTATTTAGTTTTAAATGACTTTTTTTCTGTTTCCTTTGCAGAAATTACAAGTTTTAATATTTGTACACGTTTACTGATAGGAAATGAAAAACACACATATACATTCTAGAATAAGAGCTCAGGTATGCTTGCCTAAAGATGGTATTTAGTTTGAAAACGGTTTACAGGTGTGTTTGTTTTTAAGCAGGTTTTTCTGTATTTCCTTTATTGAAAATATGTTGTTAATATCTACACACATTTACTGATAGGAAATTAATAATACACACACACAATCTAGCATAAGAGCCCAGGTTATGTTCGCCTAAAGATGGTATTTGGTTAGGAAAAGTTTAAATATTTGTTGAATGTTTCTGTATTTTACAAAAATAAGGTTTTTATATTTATGCACGTTTATATTATGGGAAATGAATAACGTAATGGTAAACCATTTTTTCTTTGTGTTAAGGTTTTTTTTCTTTTGAAACGTTTTTAACGCCCGTTTTTACTACTGAGGCGGTGGGCGCTGATGATACATGAAATGAATAATTAATTGCGAAAGGGTTTTTTTTTAAAGGAAGGAAACGTTCCAGGACTAAATTTATTTCCGGCATTTGTCATTTATGGGTACTGAGGAAAACCTGGTAAAAACCTCAGTCAGGAAGGACGCTCCTGGCGGGAATTGAACACCAGACCTTCCGCTCACGAGTCCACGCCTTAATGACCTCGGACATCCATGGCGGTATGTGTTAAGGTGTGATTGTATTTGGATGGTATTGTTTAAAGAGAGCACACTCTCTCTGTAGGTATAGCCAGAACATAGAGACTTTGCTCATCCCACCATTTCAAATCAACCTTATGCTTATTTTTGATGCACTGGAATGGACAAGTCACGCCATTTCTTGAGCCAATCACATGAAATCATCTCGCTTGTCGCCTCTGTAGCAGCATATTAACTTATTAAAGTGTTGTTTGGAAGAGTAGAAAAGTACCTCATAATGTTTCACGCAAGATGAGTAATTGTGTATCGACTCGGAGTGAAATTGGGAAGCCGCGCTGTGAGATTAGCGCAATTAAAAGCAGGGTGGTGTTGTTTCGAATTACTAGCCGTAATTCCACGAACCGCGGTGCAGGATAATTAGGTGATGAGCCACGTATTGTTCCCTGCTGCAGCGCTAAATTAGCTTAATGACAAGAACCGCCGGGAGTGTCAAGATGCGATCTGTGATGTAGCAGTTTCAGGGGTAATTTACTTTATCGTGGCTTGTTAATATCTAAAGTAACGGAGTTCAGTTGCTTACAATAGAACACATCCCTCTCTATTTCATGCCAAAACATGACAAGTATAGGATTATAAGTTCGAGGTATGTTGCATAAGTGTTTGGCCTGATCGAGTTGCAACCAATAATCGGGAAAGCATTTTGCGCGGGAAATACTCCTATCTTGGCTTGTTAGTATTCAACAATCGCGCAATATTCATGTCTGCCAGTAGTGTTGACAACAGGACTGTCTGTCGTTGACGGAATTTCTGATGGATTTTGACCGATGATTTATCAATTATGTAGCAACGAAACCTCTGATTTCAATTGCTAGGCCATTTACTGGCAATTCTGAGTCTGAGTGGTCTTGCTGTCACTGCAATGCTCACTTGTCAGGTTTGCCCGCGATTTCAACATTTCTCGCGCTAAAGTTTAACTTTGCAATATCTTGCTTGTTACCTTAATACATAACATACATCTGGTAATAGTTTCATTGTTTTCACTTCCGGTTTTCGCCTATGACAGATGTGAAAGCTGAGACGTATTCAGTTCCGCCTGCAGCAAAATGGAGGTGATACACGACTAACCATATTCTGCTTTCGTGTCAACAAATCTTCAGTCGAACCTATGCAATGCTACGGAGAGCTTGTTCTTCCTATAGTACAACTCGAAGATGGTTTAAAGTGTTGAAAGAGGGAAGGCAATCAAGTTTAAAGAAAAGTGGACCCGACACTTGCTGTCACTGTGACAGAATCCTTGAGTAATATACAGAAAAATTTCTAATGTCCTAAAATTTCAGTGTGTGCCACCCAGTAACTGAAAAGTTGCATATGAGACGTGTTTGTGCACGGTGCATTTCAAGACTGCTGATTCTGAACAAAAGGACGTTCGCGTGCAGGCTTGCATAATGTTACAGGAAGATGCGGAGTTTCTTTCAAACGAGATCTTGATATATCTTTTCGAACAACAAGCTCGTTATGGTCACCTATACCAACCTTCACACATAAATGTAAATAGGATACTACAGAGATATCCTGACCACTCTACAAGACAATATTACACACGAGAGGCCACATTTTCGCGCAACAAGCTGCACCATCATAATGCTTGGTTGCACATCGCAAAGTTTGTTATTGAATTTCTACGTGAAGTGTGTCCTTCACCCTCCTTAAAGTCCAGTCAGTCCGGTATGACTATTTCCTTTTCCCTAAATTGAAGAAACACCTTAATGTGAAGGATGCGGACAAGGTTCTGATGAGAATTCTCTGAAGACTTGCAGGTCTTCAGATGCATTGCATTCAACGGGACTATTATGAGAAAGTTCATCAAAATTATGAGAATTAGTATAGGTACATTGTCAGAAAATTACTTATCTCATAATTTAAAATTGGAGAACGCCTCACTGTTAAAAAAACAAAGAAAATGATCCCTAAGTGGAAATGTGTACGACGGGAACTGAAAGCTATTTCAGAATTTCGCTCCAGGTAACAAAATAGCAGCCAACAGCTGATCGAACAATAGTTTTGATGAAAAAATCAAGATGATAATGTCATTCCGTTAAACTTGAGGCAGCAAAGTGTGGGAATTAATGTAAATTTAGAGGTGATAAAACAAATGAAGTTCAGGCACAGCTATTTAGTAATCCTAAATTAAGAAGAAAGCATAAATTAATTATAAACATCCTGGTAAGAAATGCCAATTAAAGAATGCTTAGATTACAAGTGGCAAAAGAACTAACGAAATATGAACAACCCATCGCACTGCTCCATTGGAATCCTAGCGATAGCAATATGTCAACTGCATTATTTACACAGATTAAGGATTACGGCATCAGTACATGGAAATCAATTCTAAATCGTCCATCGAAACGTATTTACAGAGTTTTATGCATATGCAAAGCCTCATTGTAAAGAAACTTTGGGGGTGGTTTATTTAATGTCAATAATAAAACATTATTGACGGAATTAATCATTTTAGTGTTTATTATTGTGAGAAACTTGAGATTGATAATATTCCTAAGCCATTCCTATAGTATTGCTTCTTCATGTGCACAAAACAATTCAGAGAGGAGCTGAGATCTTTCAGACATCTAAAGTAACCCGGCAAATGTCTAAAGCACTACTTTGTTCATGTGTGGTTACATTTCTTTGCTATAGCGCCCTTATATCCAGACCGCCGCAACTTTGCATTGACAATTGGCGTCAGTTTATGTCATGTTGGCTATGCTGAGGTTGTGGCGTTGTAACGGCTATCACTGTTTAACGGCTGATATTGCAGTGATTTCTATTTCTCTTAGCAAACGTATATTAAGTGCATGTAATAATGGACTACTTCATAGCTGAAATTAAATTGCTGCATGACAATGTAAGCACAAAAAGGACAAACTTTTGACGGTGATGGTTTTGTGTTGGAAAAAGTTTTGAACATTACGCTATGTGCCTTCTCTAAGGGCATTTTGCGTCCAAGGATTAGATATCACTCCGTGAATACTCTGCAAATTACCTCTTTGAAATATTTTCTAATTACTACTAATTAACCAGATCAGTTAGTGATTAGCCCAACTGCAAACATGTGATAGAAATCAGGTGCTAGCAACAGAGCAGTTTTTACCTGACCAATAATACTACTTTGTGATTGGTTCACAATGTCTAACGAGCAGTATTGCCAACTGAAGAGATATCTATCAAGTGCAAAGTTTTAGCGGCCGGGGTATAATTTTGGTTATTTCCGTCAATCGCATACGAAGTAACTGCCATCTAGCGGTTAACCAATGAAGTACCCCAGTCTTCAGCTTCTCAGTTCTACTAGTTATGCTTTTACCGCCGCACTAGTATCAATTATCAGCCTCTAACTCTATTATTTATTTGATACCTGACCTAGTTCAGCTAGAGCACATTTGGGTGAGTCCATAGCTGGTAACACGTAAAATCCTAGGCGAATGGAAACAATGCAGCTGTTGCGCTTTGAAAAGTATAAAGCGCACACTCCCAGCTGCTTTACAATGCTAATGTAAATTCCACATCTCTTTTTACTTGACCAATTGTTAACTCGGTGTGGAATTGGCTACAGGCTGCAGTATACTATGCTCAATACTACGACAAAATTGTTAACATAATTAATATCTTTGATGATGCGAAAAATGCTGTTAAACGTGCAGTGAAAGAAATAATTTCACCAGATTTGTTTCAATCATTTCTGTAATATTGCAACTATAATAACACATTAATGCTAAGAAATGTCAGAAGCTCTTGAGACAATCGAACGGTTTCAGAAACACTGAGTCAAGTATACAAGCGGGAACTGTTAAAGAAAGGGTGACACATATTCTATAGAAGAATATTAGGTACGCAGAAAGGTGTAAAATGAGGTATGCATTATTCAGTCCGGGAATCTCAAGCAAGGATAATATTTCATGTTTTTTACTTACTCCTATCACGTTGTGTTATGTGGAACGTAGTTTTTCAAAACATAAAAACACTCTACATGCTAATTGCATGCGATCTACGTTCCATGCATTTAGGAAATACATTGTTGTACCTGTACCCACGATGTAAATGAACACTCAATGTAACTGAGTTTTCCGTAATCATAATGTAACTTTATTGTACACTACAATCAACTAAACATACATTATTTTCTCACTTCTAATAATGAATCGTTAATCCTGATCTACTTGCTTTGGGAGCAGGGTGTTTAACTGTACATCATATTTGTTTACAGAAAACACTGCAAGTTCACATTTTCCACCTTCCCTCGGTGCGTTCTTTACTGGATGGTATACTTAAAAAACCGCTTCGCCCGCCTATAATACTAATTTTTAATGTTTAAAAGCGAGAGAATTGTCTTTGAGGTTGCCGCCATTGCTCCATCGAGCCACAAGAGATGCATGGCTAAAATATCGTTTTTCGCAACAGAGCATACAAGCAGGAACTTCTGCAGGCATGATGTTTCACCAGAATGTTTCGTAAAATGTGTGTACACCCGGTAACGCTTGTCTTACATTCCTCAAGGGCTCAACTTCTACAAAGAATGTGTTGCCACCAAGTTCTTTGTCGCAAAGACACTTCGCAAACCAACATTGTGAATTCCAATTGTGTAACACGGCTCACAAAGTAAGATACATACACGACTGGAGTCCTATAAATTTTATGAAGAAATGGCGACCTGGTTTCCCAGTACCTACTCGTATATGGTCGATACTTCATGAAATGTTGCAGCCTTTGAAGAAATTCTTGACGAAAGTGTGATACAGGACGTTACCTCATTGTGGGAATATTTTCGGGTTTGATAAAACAACTAAAACTAAGAAAATTTTTCATTAAACATACCATCTATCTTACATGTTTTTCCAGGTAAATCAGCTCTTACGCTTTATAAAAGTTATCGAAACATTCAATGTACTGCTCAAAACGATCACCTTGAGCTTGAAGATAATGTACATCGTAAACATTGTACTCTCCGGAACCTTCCAGTTTTCTATATTTTCTGCTTACCTCTTGACTCAACGCGTCAACCAAATGTTACAATGTCGTCAATAGGCTGTGAGCACACAATGGTTATTTCCCTGTGAGAGTCACTTTCAAAGCTTTTAGAATGAAAGCAATACCCTTTTTTAAAATGCGATATGGTGATTACATCTTTTCAGAGTATTCTCCATTACATTCTGTACAACATCTCATCTCTTCAAATCATTTTGTAAATGATGAACGCCATGCCTCTTAGGAGAAGATACACATATTCTTCATATGCAGCCACTTCATGAGATCCAAATCGTTGAGCACATTTTTTTTTTTTTTTTTTTTTTTTTTATTTTAGGAAAGAGAAAAACGTCACAATGGACCAGATCTTGACTGCAGAAAGAATGAGGCAAACATTTTACTCCTGACCCCTAGAGAAACTGGGTTGTTTCCAGTGTAATGGTGCTTCGTTCTCAGCACATTGGAGCAGGCATTTGTGGTGTCTGGCAGTGGCAGTTTTTTGTTCCTTAAGCGGAACCGTCACAATGTGGCCACTAACTAAGAATAAAGAACAGTTCATTTTATGGGAGAGATAATGCCTTGAAAGATTACATGGTGCATTTGGGGATCTTTTTCCTTCGCAGTCCACAATGTATTGATAGATCGTTATCCTAGTTTCTGTTCGGGGATTCTTTCCCGGGAACATTCAGACTATGTTTGTCGTTTTGTTTCCAGATCACGCGATATATCCAGCTTTCGTCTCCTGACCTTTCTCCACCAATTTTTTTTTTTTTTCAACATTTTCTGCCACCAATCCACACTGTTTTAAAGTTCTCTTCGAGGGTTGCTTTCATTGCTGCCGATCTAATATTCAGAATTTCTTGAATTTGGTAATATGTGCCGCGATGATTATCCCACAACATACGCTCTGCTTTCATCTCATTTTCATCCAATGTGCAGTTGTCCTGAGCGGTCTTCATCATCTAGGGAGTTTCTTCCTCTTCTAAAAGCTGCAAACGATCGATATATTGTGGACTGCGAAGTAAAAAGATCCCCAAATGCACCATGGAATCTTTCAAGGCATTACCTCTCTCCTAAACCGACTTTTAAGTAGTAGTAGATCATAACGCGGATGAATTCTAGCGTCTGGCTGCTTACACATACACAGAAGTACTGACACCCCATTTTGTTGGAGCGTGCTCAGACGTGCACATGTTGCTATCTAAACTTCAATCTGACACTAGGTAAATGTGCAATGATTTGCCACAACTCCTTATTGTCTATTCTCAAGATGTTCATAGTGGCCCTGATAAATAGAAATTATATGCATTGAGATCAAACAAATAAGTCACGCCAGTAGTCCACTAATCGCAAGACTTATCCATTTGATTTATAATCATTGATAAAAATGGCCACCGAACGATATATCAATGTTTTACTGTCACAAGCTTCTCAAAGATACATGATATTCCCTCGCGCTCCTACCACGTGCCACGTACCACCTGAATTTTAATGCATGCACCTCCTCGCTTTTAAAATAAATCGCCATAGAGCAGTCTACGTTTTCACAATTACTTGATAACTCCATATTAGTCAGTTTGCCTGCAGTACGTTAGTGCCGCTGTGTTTTAAGGTGTCTTTCTCCAGACATATCCTCAATATCCTCACAAGCTCACTACCAGCGTTGCAATAATGTTGTCGCTGCTCTTATTACCACTGTTGTACTCGTACAAAAGTCTACATAATTCTATATTAAAGAATTGTTTTAAAATGTCATTTTATTTTCTCATTTTTCCTTGCAACTTCTCCTCACGTAATACAGAACGTTTTCTAAGTCACCTTTCTGTGTCTCTATTCACAGAAATTTTTGGAACACTTAGTAATACGTTGCATTAGAGAGGATGTTCTAATTAAATAAAAAATCACTGCCACAAAAGCGATCTCTAGCCACGTATAGAGCTCACAGTATCATTCTCATGTCAATCTTCCCAGCCAAATAAAAGGCCCAGCCAGTGTGTGATGAACTATTCCTGCCTGAAAATTAATACTTAACTGTTCAATAAAGAAAAACCATAATTTTAACAAATGTAATTTCTCGCGCTAAAACTTAATTTTACAATACTTTCTTACCTTAATCCGACATGTGCACGTGATACTTATTTCACTGTTGTCACTTCGTTTCCCGCCTGTGAGAGGTTTGCAAGTTGAGACATGTTCAGTCCTGCTTACAACAAAATGACGTGGCATGCGAAAAGCAATGTGCTACTCTGAAAAATTGCTTTCTCACTGTAAATCTTCAGCTGAAGTCGATGCAATGTTACAGGAGAGTATTTTCTTCCCTATAGCACAGTTCGAAGATGGTTTAAAATGCTCAAAGAGGGGAGGCAATCAATTTAAAAGGAAGGTGAACCCAACCCTCCAGTTTGTGCTCTAACAACAGAAAGCATTTAACACCACTGCCGTCATTGTGAGAAAGGATCGTCGAATAACTTTAATAACTTATTAACTTTTCACCGGGTACCTACCACACGTTGGTATTAGTTAAAAAGTTGCACATGAGATGCGTTTGAGCACGTTGAGTCTCCAAAACTGCAAATTCCGGAACAAAAGGACATTCATGTGCAGGTTTGCATGCAGTTGAAGATGGTGATACAGGAAAATGCGGAATTTCTTTCAAAGTCACTGCTGATTAAACTGGGCTATAGTATTTCAATTCAGAGATCACACAGCAAACTATGAGCAAATCTCCATCATCATTAACCTGCTGGGAAAGTCATGGTCATCCCATTTTTCGATATTCGATATGTTATAAGCATATCATACTTGTACATACAACTGAAACTCGAAATACCACAAAGATGTCGTGAAAACTCTGCAACGCCACATACAAAAGGGTTCTTTTCCATGCAACAAGCTGGATGCCGTACTACGATAATGTTGTTGCTGAATATCTTACCAAAATCAAAATGAAATGTGTTCCTCACCCTCCCTATAGTCCGGATTTAGTCCCATGAAACTTTTTACTTTTCCTTAAATTGAAGAAATACCTTCATGGGAGGCATTTTCCAACAGATACAGTGGTAACGGCAGCGAAGGCAATTCTGAAGGATATATTAAAAAAATGATATGAAATTTGGATTCGATTCTACTCAAAAAAGGACCCCCTATATTCCCTCCAGACGCATATACATGCACGAGCATTTCCGTTCTTTGACTTCCCCATGTGCAAGTATTAGTTATTGTTCTTTGCATACGATTGAGCTTTATAATGATTGTAAAAATATGCCATATTATTTGTGATACGCATTATGCAAACAAAATATGAAAAAAATAAACACGTAATAATTAATGTTTGATACTGTCATTTCAATATATGAACCATCGCTCTAAAAATACCCCCATTTTGTTGTTCAAAAAGTTTAGCTGCAGTTACTTAAGCCTATTTTTAATCCATCTGTAAACTTGCATGTGAAGTTTTCGTGTTAGAAAGAGGAAGTTTTGTAATGCTGGGGCACCCATTGAACTCGATTAAGGAGCAAGAGCCATTACCACGTTATTTCAAACAATTGAATTACCATCAGCGCTAAGTGACATCTACGCTTTTGGCAACCCGCAGCGTCGAATGCGCCCCATCAAACACAAAAGCAATATTTTACGGCAAATGTGTATCGAAGGGGTGTAAAGCACTTAGCTGTACCTCAGGCGAGTTCAATTTGTAATAAGCGCATATTAAAAAAAGGAAAACATGGATCAATGCATTAAGGTGCAATTTTGAGCAGGAAACTTTCGTTTTAGCTAAAATGTTCTAAGTCAATATGAATTTAATTGCAGTGAAGTTCTAATTATTGCAAAAGCAGCTTCACGGCATTACTAAGAAAATTGTGATAATGGACTATTGCAATTACTACAGAAGTAGCCACTTGCTAATGTACTGAATGGAGCTAAATCCTGTATATTGATAGAGTCTGAACTTATACTGCAAAAATGAACTCTAAAACTGGCAACCACAGAACAAAACGTTTAGGATCAACCCTTATAGATAACAGCTGTCAACAGCATTATTTTCTGTTCAGCAATACTTTTAATGTCATAATACAAGCATTTAATTCATCCATGTGTCAGCAAATCGATAACGTTGGAAAATTTTAAGGTGGCGGCCGACTATTGTGTGAGCGGTTAGCAGATGGTTAATAGGAACGCATGGTAAATTAAGGGTTTAGATCATACAATATGCATAAATCACTAGATAAATACACAGTTTTATAGCAGTACTATTAATACAAGTGGAACGACAAATGTGGATATAAAAAAAATATATATACGAGGATGGTTTGAAAAGTTCTCGGAATGAAATACAAAATGACAGCATAGTTTTTTAAATTACTCTTATTTTTCATCATACGTTCTATTTTGACTGAAAGAAGAGACCTCTGAGCAAAATTTATCGATCGTTTCACAACCTGAATTGAATGGGACGCTGATGACCTGAAATATTAAACAGCGTCCGTAAATAAACCAATCAATAAAAGCGATGTGTGGCCATGCATTATCGCGGAGCAGCATTCAGCTTGTTGCACCGAAACAATGTTGCCTTTGCATGTGATATCCTTACAGAGTTTTCAGGACATTCCTTTGTATTGCCCAGTTACAGTTGTGTATGAAGGTACGATATACTAGTAGAATATCGCTAAATGACATAAAGTTATAGCCGTAACTTTCCCAGCAGAAGCAACTTTTCTTTTTTTGGTGTTGGTGACCACATAGAAGTTTCCTCAGTATCGAAATAATGTAGCCAAGTGAAACTACCAGTAAATATATTGGAAAGAAAATCCGCGCCTTCCAGTAGCACCATCTTTAACTGCAACGTTCGGGAATCAGCAATCTTGGAACAAGTATAGCTCATGTCCATCTTTGGTCTCCTATCCAAGATATGCTGGTGCATCAAGGAGAATTTAGTAGTTACTTTTATTTCCCCACAAAGACAGAAATGTGTCCTTCATCATATGGAATGAATTGGATTGTTAGAGACAGAGGATAAATTTTCGGTACATCAGTCTTGCTCATGGCTGGCCGTTTGTGCATTTCAAGGGTCATCTTCGGGAAGAAGAGATGGGTGCGTGGAGGGATATCCCGGTCCGCCAGGATCCACAGACATGCCTAACATAATTTCGATTTAGAACATTCTGATGCCGCGGAGCCCACCTCCAAGGAAAGATTTTCTTTTTATTGTTTTATTTATGAACGCTCTTTAACATCTCAGGTCATCAGCGTCCCATTCAACTCAGGGCATGAAACGGCCGACAAATTTTGTTCAGAGGCCCTTGAGGTTCTTTTTCGTGCCGTAAATGTACGACACGGGACCCACGGCTTTATTTCCCTTCCGAAGGAAGTCATACTTAGGATTTTTACGCCCGAAAAAAATCCACCGGTCCTGGCCGGGTTCGAACCCGCGTTCTTGGGTGTAGAAGGCAAGTATGGTAACCACTACACGACCAGGACCGACCCAAGGGAAGAAGGGCCGCTACCTTCTGGGCGCCGGGGCATAAATCTGTCCAAGCCACGTCACTTCGCCCCCTTACCTGGCCCTTTCGATCCTGCAACAGAACCAACGGACTGAAACGATAACAAATGGGAGAGCGGAAAACTATTGGGAATTGGTTGATTTGGCTTATTTACGGTCGCTCTTTAACATCTCAGGTTATCAGCATCCATTCTATTCAAATTTTGCTCAGAGGCCTCTCTTTCAGGCTTGAGGTTCTTTATCGTGCCGTAAATGTACGACACGGGACCCACGGCTTTACTTCCCTTCCGAAGGAAGCCATACTTAGGATTTATACGCCCCAAAAATTCCATCGATCCTGGCTGCGATCTTGGGTTTAGAAGGCAAGTATGGTTACCACTACACCACCAGGACCGACAAACTATTGGGAAGGAAACCTAAGTGATTAGGGGAAACTCAGGGAAAAATAAAAACAAAGAAAACTCTCACCATCTGAGTCACTCCGCTCGAGCCATCGCTATTTAACAGGAAATTAAGATATTACCTGTACTTCAGGCCATATTTTTTCCCAGTTTTCGAGTTCTTAAACACGGGAATCATGGCTTATACTCGAAATCTCTACATGATAAATTATGCTCTGGGCTTTTACGTCCTGTAAAAGCTATCGCTCTCAACCAAGTATAACCAATGAACCTTGGATCACACCAGAGCGTTGCCCCGCAATCACGGAGGATTACATATTTCATTCTGAAATAAATGGTTTTAAAGATAGTACAGAAACCACATAATTCAACTATGATCTGTGCAGTTATCCTTCAAATTTAATAACTGCACGGAATTTGTTCTTTTCCCCAGTTTTATGCCAGGCACGACATTCATTCATACGGTGTCTTGTGTTACAGCTTGTCGCGAATTATGCTTACCAACAATGATGCCAATTACGAATTTTCACGCAATTTCATGAAAATATGTTGAACTTTATAAACGATTTTAATAACTTCGATTAATTTATGTTGCATTTGTTGAGTAACATTTTGTGTAAATATCTTATAATTTAGCTTACATAAAAGTAAATGTTTCAAATTCTTATAATTATGCTTCAGGGTTAATTATTCAGCAATGTATAGTAATTCCAGTAAACGTCACAAATTCAATTTACGATTAACGGAATGTTAGGAGTTCCTGAGGCAGTGATGTGTGTGTTTCATAGCATTTATTTAGCTATCAAGCCTTCAAATGTTTTACGGTCTTAGCTGTTGGTTGCCAAGGAAACAGCTGCTGCTGGTTAATAACCGCGGTTTCTGCCCGACTTGTACTAAACATCGTAAAACAACTCGAATAAATGACTTATCGCACAGACAAACTGTGAATGTCTGTTTCAATGCAAAAGGGAGGTTTTAGTTTTACGGCATTTCCGCCGTGTGCAGTCGCAGATCGTTAAAATGCGGTTGGAAACCATTCCGAGTTACGTCATCGCCTGCTTTACGTAAATAGTACCTACTCCCCTGTAGTCATTGATTCCATTTGTGCCAAAGATACAATTAGGCGGCGTTCCTAACAATGACGCACAACCAGATACTTACCTAGGCAGGCTTGAAGCAGTAACTACAAACAATAAAATGGAAAAGGGTTTATATGGACACAAAAATTCCATTCAGTTATAAAAAAGATTCTTCGAAATATATTGCGAGGGTCTCTGGGTCCAGATATAGGACACCAAAAGCTTCGATAGCACAGCCTAAATTGACCCCAATTACTACCTCTGATTTAAAACACAAGAATGCCTGCAATATATAAAGGGCACGTGCGCAGTTTCAGGTTCCTAGAGTGTTGCATTACGTCATAGCCACCGTTGCCAGATTGACTATTTGTCGCCTTTCTGACGTCTTTTCTATTTAGTACGAAATTTCTTTTTGCTACTAGCGCATTTAAAGTATCGGCGCCGACTTCTAGCGGCCGGAGGGATCTGTCCCCCCTCCCCCAAAGTTTTCGTCTCCCAATATTTACAAAGGGTGAAGATAATATCAACATATATTTAAATTTTAGTTTGGAAAAAGGTACATTTTTTTAAAAGGAATTCACATAAAAACTTTCATTCTTCAAAGCGTTACAAGTTTTTTTAATAGTGTTTAACGCCCGTTTTTACTACTGAGGCACCACAGGCGATGGACACTGATAATATGCGACATGAAATTATATATTGGGGAAAGGATTTATTTTTAGGGAAGAAAACGTTCCAGGCCTAAGTTTAGTGTACCTCACCCGGTATTTGCCATTTATGAGGACTGAGAAAAACCTGGAAAAAACCTCAGTCTGGGAGCACGGTCCTGGCGGGATTCGAACACCAGACCTCCCGCTCACGAATCCGCGCCGTAACGACCTCGGCCACCTATGGTGGTTTTACTACTGAGGCACCACAGGTGATGGACACTGATGATAAATGAGATGAAATGATAATTTGGGAAAGGAATTTTTTTTTAAAGGAAGGAAACGTTCCAGGCCTAAGTTTAGGCTACCTCCCCGGCATTTATGAGGACTGAAGAAAATCTCGAAAAAAAAAAAAACTCGGTTAGGGAGGAAGATTCTAGTGAGATTCGAACCGCAGACCTTCCGCTCACGAGTCCGTACCTTAACGACCTTGGCCACCTATGGCGATCAGTTATAAGGTGATAATATTGTTAACATAAGATTATCCTGCCCAGTAGATGCGTTGTTCGCTTCTCATCATTGTCATCAATTCATTCCAATTATGAACAATTGATTCAGTTTCTTGAAGAACTGGCAGAAGAACATTCATCACATGGAAGTTCTAAATAGTTTCTGTCTTCTAAAGCATTAATTTAATTTCAATTTATATTTATATGTGTGTTATGCAAGATATATTGTCACGTTGTACAATACCCAATACGTACTACAAAAAAAAAAGTTTTCAGGGAACATTTTCTATAGTTCACCATCTAGCAGATATCCTCTCACACATCACTTCCATTTATGACACGTTTTGTAAAGAAAACATAAAAATCGTCCAATTTCTTCACTTATAAGAACCACGGGTTAAAATTCCAAATGTGCACTCCAAAAAAAAAATTACATTCTGGAAATGATCCTCACAACTTTGCCACAACCAAATATATGTCTAATGTTTTTATATAAGAAGAGTTGCCCAAACAAAACTAAGGCCTTTATCTACGCAGAGCTTTGTGTTTGCTCTGGTAGGTGGCGCTGTATGTAAGAAAGCAGACCTGTGCAACATTTGCAGCAGCACGTGAAATGAATAGGTTCACAGCAGGGATTGTCAAAACTGGCCCAGCGAGCGGTAATTCAATTTTTGCAGGGAGACGGTGTTAGTGGGGCCGAAAGGTTTTGTCGTGTGAACAATGTGTATGGGAATGTGTCTGTCACACAGCACAGTATTCAAATGGTGTGGTGAATTTCGTCACAGACGTGTGTGCACTGAAAACATGCCTAGACCTGGTCAAGCTCACTTAACCATCACCGAGGAATCATTTGCAGCCGTAGATACCTTGTAAGGGAGAAACGCCTAAATACCATCCGAGAGATCGCTGAAATATTGTCACTGAGCAAGGGAACTGTTCACACCATTCTCCATCGACACTTGCTTGAACAGACAAGCGTATGTCACCCCATGTATCACTGTTACTTCTTGTGTGTTCATATATTCCAACCAAGAAATCATTACAGAAGAAAAAAAAATCACTTTCATTTGAGCAAACCATATAAATGGCCGATGCTTAACTTCAACGTCTGCCATCATTTTCTGAAAATATTGCTTCTTATCTCCTAGTTAAAACTGAACAATTCTTCATAAATAAAAGCTATTTTATTGCAGACATTACCAAGTTTTTTAAAGACAATAGTGATTCTGACATGTTGACACTGTATCGCAACATGGTGATGGACATTTTGGAATCAAATGTGAATAAGATGTCCCTAAATAAGTTATTCCCAGTTGTACAGTTTCTGAATAATGATGACTATGGCCCCGAAACTCTTCCGCAGTTAACCAAATTTGTACGATTGGTTTTAATTGTTTCAATGTCAATTGCACAGATGAAAGATCATTCTCGAGTAATGGAAAATTGAAGAATTCCTTAAGAGCACAGTGGGACACAGCTGTTTTAAACTGCAACCGTAATATAATCAGCTGTTTGGATCTCAATGTTATAGCCGACCAGCTCATCGGAAGAAACGAGTTGCGGTGGCAGATGTTTTTTTGTTTAACATGCTTTTATGGATTTACATGTTTTCAGTCCATCGTTTTTTAACCTAAATATAATAGTAGAGCTACTGAACAAATACGCACGTTTTATTTCAATTTATTACATATCACACATTTGTTACTTTGTTTCAATTTGTCTGCTTATTAATAGAAATAATAGTTTTGTTTATATCGGAATGAAAATTAACAAATGTTGCGTTTTTGGTTGATATCCCTGATGTGTATATTAAAAATATCATAGAGGTCCCCCCCCCCCAATGTATTATAGAAATCGGCGGCTAAGATTTAAAGGTCTCTGATTATTTTTATGGCTCCTTTGAAAAAATAGATCAAAATTCATATCCTCACAAGCAACCAAGGAGTTTGTATCTCGTAATCCTGTAAATTTTCAATAGATAGCAGTATTAATACTTTACATAAAATTTAACAAAATGTTTCCCTGTCACATGCATATGGGGCTTTACAGAATCTTCTGTTCCCTTTCTTCCAGACTCTCATTGGTCACTGCAACAGTGTTATGATTTTTTTTTAAAAAAAAGGTGAATGTCATACATGTAAAATTGACAATATAGACGTTCATTTTTAGATAAATAATGTGTTTTAAGTTGATAAAGTCAATAAATGTTAATACATTATAAATAAAATGAAAACATGATAGTTTAACATTGTGACTTTAAGTGTCTTACATGGTTAGTAATTGCGGGTATTTGGCGGGCCTATTAGCCAGACTTTCATTTGTTAGTTTGCTGCAGTACACGTAACGACTCTGGTAGAGAGAATGCGGAAGTATAATGAGAAGAATAGAAAATACGGTAAAGAATGGAAGAAGAGGCCGTTGACTAAAGATAACTTTATTTGAGTTTTCTTATTCGTATTATTCAAATATAGGGTTTTGAGTATAAGAAAGATTGCTTATTTACACTTGAATTTAATATCGAAACAATTTCTAACTAATGCTTTATATATTTCTTCATATTGCTTTCTTTCGTTGTATTTATTGTGATATTTCGCTATTTTCTGGTACTTATTGGTGTTAAGTTGGCAGCAATAATCAGCAATCATTTGGTACCATAATGAAGCAATTGTAGAAAGGATATGAAGAAGTGCTCACTCACTGGGGGGGGGGGAGGCGTGTCAAACAAAGAGTTGTGATTACATATCTGCAAATGAATATTCCCTGAAGTTCATCAAGATGTGTCAAGTGTTTTTATTTAAAATGTTCTTGAGTTAAAATGAGCTTGGCGAAGTGATTGCAAAACTGCCACAACAGAAAAAAAAAAAAAAAGCCTACAAAGGATGTTCAAAAAAAATGCTCATATATTATTATTTATTTTGACAACATACCTTTAGCAACCTCCTAACTGTGATTATTTTTCTCAAAATAGTCCCCGTTGGATGCAATGCATTGTCTGTTAGTCTTCAAAGTCTGCAAGTCACATTTTGACGGTTACTTCAGAACCGCCTTCGCAGCCTGCCCCACTGCTTCTGATTATGGAAAATGCCTCCCACGAAGTTATTTGTTCAATTTGGGGAAAAGGAAAAAATCAAGTGGGTATAAAGCTGAACTCCAGAGAGGGCAAGGACACACTTCACATTGATTTTTGTGAAATATTCAGACTACATTTGCTATATGCAGCCATGCATTATCGTGGTGCAGCATCCAGCTTGTTGCACCGAAATATGGCGTTTTGTCTGTGATCTGGCCTTACAGAGTTTTAAAGGACATCTCTGCTGATAAACTATTGCTTGAATATCGAAAAATGTAACGATCATAACTTTCCCAGTACTTTCTCTGATGTTGAAGATTTCTACACAGAGTTTTGCTGTATGCTCTCAGGATCGAAATGATTTAGACAAGTTCCATACAGTGATTGCCTTTGAAAGAAACTCTGCATCTTTCTGTAGTCATCTTCAATTGCGTGCAAAGTTCTTTTGTTCGGGAATCAACCCCTGCACAAACACGTTTCATGCACAACTTCTCAGTTACTAAGTGTCGGTGGCACCCAGTGAAAATTTCCGAATTTCTGAAAGTGTTCTTAATGTTATTCGACAATCCACTCACATGAAAACCGCGGTGTTCATTTTTTTTTTTTTTTTTTTTTTTCCCCATTACAGCACAAAATGCAGCGCCAGCAGCTTCCACCTCCCTATGAAATTGTCTTTAAACATAGTTATTAAGCCATCTTCGGGCTGTGATATTGGAAGAACAAACTCTACATAATAATGCTGTAACATTGCATAGACCTCAGCTGAAGATTTGTTGCGACGAAATCAAAATTTCGTTCGTCGCGTGTCACCTTCTTTTTTCTGTAGGCGAAACTGGGCATGTCTCAACTTTGTAGGCGGGAAGTGGAAATGGCAACAATGAAACTAGTACCATACGTAAGCATTAAGTTAACAAACAGCTGTAAAGTTTGGGCCAGAAATTATGCCTGTAAAAAAAATTATAAATCTTTATTGAATTAGATGGTAAATGAAAGGCTTGATTTAGCGTTGCTAAATTCACGAATGACTCTTTAGGATAAAGTAGAGGAAACAGACGTATACTATAGTGAATAGAATATTTTAACTTAAAAAATTACAACACACCACCTCGAATGTTGACACTTACTCAAAACGAATGAGAGTCAAAATTTGTAAGCATCGTTTAACACAGTTTTGCACATACAAATAGGTATTTCTTTACAGATCTGTGATTAATATAGCCTGGATTTATAGCAAATGCCTTTTTTATTGGTGACGGTCAGAAAAGATCAAGTGTACAGAAATTATATTCGTGAACTAGCAAATAATTTGGGAAGGATTTATTTTTGTGTTTTTTATGCTTTACTGCCTATTTCTTTCTTTCTTGTCTTTCTTGTGTTTATTTTATTGTTTATATTTATGTTATTGTAATTTAAAATTTTATTGGCGGGAATAAAAGTAATTGTTTGTCTCTATGCAGCAAAATGCAGAGTTTCCAGAATAAGCCCTTACCACCTGCACGGGGTTTTGCGTCTCGCGCTAATCGCATATCAAACTCCAATTTTTCTATCATGAAAAGAGGCTTCTTGTACACAATTTAGAATAGCGAGTGTTGCGAGTATTAACAAGGCCATTTTGGAGGAACTACGTCTTGTCTGAATAGAATAGAAGCTGTGGATCGATTAACAGTTCAGTCACGGATGAAAGAAACCACTCACAATAATGCACATGTGATACGGGATCACCTTGTCGTAGATAATGAACACTGTACACTTTTAAGTTTTAACAAGTTTATTGCTGTATGTGAAGATACTGAAATCTCAACTTGGTATGCTAATTTCGGTAGTGCTTTTGCAGGCGAACGTTCAACATTTCCCGTCAATTTCGTTTAATTTGTCTTCTATTAATACTGTGCGTCTTAGCTTTTGTTTCTTGTTTTACACTGAACTAGCAGTATAAAATTTATTCACATGATCGTAAACTGCAGTTATGAAAGGAGGAAACCTCCGAATAAATTCCTCACGAACGCGACGAGTTGATTCGTATTTATAATAACATTTACACACAACAATGTGTTGCTCTAAAGTCTTCGCGAACGAATTTATATTGGTGATTGCTCAGAAGTTCAAAGAAAAGCAGGCATACAGGCAAGTGGCCGTGAATGGGGAGGGGAGCCGGTCTTGGCCGAGATGCAAACCCCGCGAGAGCGGTGAGGACATATTCTGAAACCCGGCGTGCTTTGCGGTAGATTTTATTTTATAAAGGCTGTGCCCTATGGTTAACAATGCCATCATCTCTCCTAGGAAAACCTTGCTAATAGTGTTCAGTCGGACAAGCAGATTGCTATAGCAATCTCGTTTTTGTTGTGAGGAAGAGGTGTTTGTTTGTGAGATGCCGATCTCAGTTTGCGTTACTGACCTGTCAAATAGTAAATTGCCTTGGAACTACCGGCGGCATTCTTTATTTAACTCAACAAAGAAAAAACTTATCACAATTTCTAAGCAACTTGGAACACACACGTCTTGTTCTTCATCTAACTTCATTGAACTCTGTAGGCAAGGCCGGCAAATATTTTGTTTTTCCACCTGATGGGATGTTACGGGAGACATGAAAAATGCTTAGGTAAATTTTCTCGAAAACCCGCTAATGCCACGGTGTTTGTTTACATGCCAACTCGATAGGTTGTTGTTACTCTACCAATATATCATCATTCCTAAAAGTGATGCATGCTCAGAAAGCCGCCCGAGAGATAACAGAGAGCTCGTATTTCATATGCAAGAGGATTAGAGGCAACAGAAAATAATCCTATTGCCTTAACAACGCACGAACTTGGGAAGCCAACCGTTCGTGGAGAGTTGCACGGTATATGAGACACAAAACTTCCACTGTGCAGTGTAGTAACACAGAACGATGTTGCTGAAACACATAGGTACATTTAATTCTTGCATACACGTACATGCTTGTTTCAACATCCTCGGTGTTTACTGCACTTAATTTAAAACCTGCGTTTAGTCTCAGCTTGGGAGATTAAAAGTGCCGTGTTATGAGGGTTTATACCCATGCTTCATTCCGGCCCGTTTTAAGTTGATATTAAACATTTTATTTCATTGCATAAGAATGCTTGAAATAATATAAATGCCGCGTGTTTCGTATCAGTTGACACATTATTCCACTAAGACATAGCAGCTGATGGAATGCAGACTTACTATGTAGGTATAGCAAAATGGAGAGATTCAGATACCTATAAATGAAAGGAACGCCTTCTTCTGGAGTTCATCAAGATCTACCAGAAACTTTGAGGGAAGCGCTATGTCTGATGTTATAGTAAAAATATGTCATGAATTTATCTTGACAAATAAAGATGAGCATACAACGATACTTGGAAAATTGTCACAGCAGAAGAAAACATAAAAATGCATGATTTACTGATAATAGAGATATAGTATAGAATGCATTCACATCTTTAAATTATGTTATCTAATATTCCAACTGATTAATTAGAGATAAAAATAACTACAAAATGGGTATATTTCGAGTGTTGCAACCTACACAAAAACGTATCAACGTTAGTATGAAGGTCACTACGAAAGTTCAGTAGCTTTCCTCAAATAGCAAATACAGAGGAAAATATTCTAAACTTAGGTCTAGAACGCTAGGTTTTTAAAAAAATTATTTCACAATTTACCATTTCAAATTAAATTAATTGTACATATTAATTCGACGTCAAAGTGAACGCTAAACGTTGTAAAACGTTTATGAATTTTGAAAGAATCCATTAATTGAAGTGTCCAAAGAGAAATATAGAATTGAAAATAAAAGTATAGATGGCGCTAACATATAAGTACTATGCTGAAGATTAAAACTGGAAATTCAATTCTTTTCTGGTTCTCCCTCAGTACGATGAAGATATAATGTCAAATGCTCTCCAAGTAGATTTATTTCCCTTTTTCTCTATAAAAATTTGCAAGCTTCAACTCTACACATGCAAAATACTGTCCGTCATCTTACACATTAGATATATCAAGGAGATATCTGTCCATTTTTCATCACATAAGTTATCGAAAGGATATCTGTTTGATATTCTCCATCTAATGGTTCAGAAAATATATGGAACAGATAAAAGGTTATGAAATAGATATCTTACGTTTCTAAAACGTTTATCTATCCGATAATCTATCGAACAGGTATCTGGCGTTTCAGAAACCGGGCCTGAATCAAGTCTATTGGAGGTGTAATGCTATTATAAAGTGCACGAAATACATTGAGTAATGCTTTTATTAATATAATACAATTCAATGTTGTATTAATAATCATGTCATATTAATCTAGTTTAGCGCATTATAGGAAAATGACACCCTTATCTACAACTAGCAAAATAATACTGAACATACAAGTGCATTACTTAGTAGTTCATGTAATGCCATGTGCCAAGGACGATGAATGGAATGGATGAAAAATTGGGAAAATTGATATTTTGTTTTAAAAATTTTCAAAATATATAACGATATATCAAGAATAAATCAGACACTGGCCGGTCCAGGCAGAATTTCTATCTATTGTTTTATCAAGCACCTTGTATTGAATGTATTAAATACTGAAAGAAGGTATTTTGCACGTTTCCAAAATTTGCCAGTAATGCTCCATTATTTTTGTTCACTCTTGCTTAAAAACCCAGCTGTTAACCATTCGATATTGCATTTAAATGGGGTCATTTAGGAGACCAGTCGAAAAAGTAGACGGCGGTTATTGATTAAAGAAATGGCTGATCCGACCAGTTAAAATGCACCAATCTAATAAAAGGAATATTTTGGACTGGAAACACGATACTTACGTTGGGAAAACCCACGCTGCTGGGTATTTCTTCGTATTCAGCGATGTTCATGTTGGCCATAGCTCTCCAGGTTCCAGTCCATTTTTGCCTTCTACTTACTTCTGAAAGTAGTGGAGCCATGCTGCCCTAAGACAATGGCCTGACCGTTACTGGGTTATGAATAATACGCAAAAACCTGACTCCCTCCCCTCAAGTGCGGTTTGTATATGTCCTATAAATATTTCATATTTACGCAATTGATCGTACAACCAAAATCAACCCATTTTACTGTTCATAAGGTCAAGTCAGCGTCGGTCCTGGTTGTTTAGTGGCAGCCATTTGCCTTGTAGACCGAAAATAATTATATCACAGTCCCGAAAGAGCACCCGCTAATTTTTCCTACAACTAACCAAGCAAATGGCTGGACACTAGGGACGTATTCCAATCTACAGAAAGAAGGATGAACACAAACAATACAATGAACTGATAGCTGAGTTGAGCTGATGTTACTGCAACCTTGTATATTCTCTATATCATTCCTATTACAATTTCAAATGTTACCTGTAGGACGCTGTTGCGAAGGCCAGGGGGAGAAGTTGTGCATCTTAACCCGCTCATGTCTCTCGTAAGACTGAAGTTTCTTCCTTACGAAAACCTCCCAATTTGCATTGCAAGAATAATGCTGCTGAGCTGCAATCCCGAGCGACAGCGGAGAAAGCCGAACTCCTCAGTCCCGAACGAGAGCTTGCGTGGAGTGTGAATAAGGGATGGAAATGTATAAACTTTCCATAATAATGAGCGTATCAAAACAGTTCGTATGCCTAGAATGTGAGGAGTATAACTACAATAGAAATCTAAGACAGCGTGTTTCTAAAGTACACCCGGAAATTTTTAATGTTATCGTGCCTAAAATAATCAAAGAATAAGAATTGCAGTTCTTCCGATTTTACTTTTATTTCATGTATTGATTCTAAATGAATGCTCAAATAAAAGAAACTCCCATTTTACATAAGCTGCAGATCATTGTTTTCATTCTAATTGAACTCTCACCATGGTAATCTCGCTGATGTCCTTTGAAGTTGAGGTATAATTGAAATTCTTGTTGCACATTTCACAGTGACAGGCGCAGGATTGGTGTCTTTTTAGAATAGGTGCGATGATATTAAACTTTTTTCGGGTGTACTTTAATAACATGTTGTCTTAGATTTCTATTGTAATTATACTTCTCCCACATTCCAGGCATACGAACTGTTTTTATGCACTCATTATTACGTAAATGTTATACAACACTTATACTTCCTTATTCATCCAAGCAAACAGAACAATTGGTATTCCTCTATCTCTAGCACGCTCCCAACTTATCTCTCGTTCGAAACTGAGGAGTCGGCTCTGTCAGCTGTCGCTCGAAAGTGCAGCTCAGCAGCATTTTTCTTGCTGTAAGAGCAAGTAATATTGCAGCTATACGCATGCGCAGAGCTTGGTTTTTCCTATGTTCACACGCGTCAGACGAACGTTCAGTTGGCTCGCGATTGTTGAGTTCGAGAATACTTTACTGTTACAATAATGCCGGGTCCATTATTAGTATTTTAATTATTAAATACCATTATTAACGCACAATTTCCATTATTAAGCTCCCCATATGTCACAATATCGCGCGTTCAAACTCGGTCATTATCGATGGCTTTTTAAAGCGAAAAAATCTTAAGGCCTCTAAGCCAGGAGCGTAACTAATGAGCCCGCAGGACCCACGGTGCGTGGAGACCCAGAAAATTATTCTATAACACAGGCCTACAAGAAAGTATTAAAATTTTGAATAGCATGTTTTATTCGTGCATTCCAAAGGTATACTGGTGCTCTTATACAGTTTTGTTACTTTCAACAATCACTTCTGAAGTGATAATTCTCTTTCTTTCCGATGATGCAATGATAAACGTTGATCCAGGTAATCTGTGGTTAATCCCCGGCCCATTCTCCAACACGTGTTCAACTTCCGTCCTCATCTCGCACGAACTATCAGCTTTATATATGCAACAGTCATTACGTATGGAACGTGTATAATATTACTATCATCATTTTAATATAACTTTTAGAAAATAACAGTATGAATTGAGCTCTGAGTTAAATATAATACATGCATTATAATTATACACAGATTATGTTCCTTTTATTGATTTTCTCTAATATGTACAAGAAAGAACGACTATGCAAGTGCACAAATGGCATGCAAAGAAATTATGAGTCTCAGAAAATCAGTTTCCTCTTGAGTGGTGCCATAGGTGTCGGTGAATAAATGCGCTTAGAGAATTAGGAAAACACGAATTTATATAAATCTAAATATTTAAGTGGTACTAAAAACCAGAAGATAGGTCGGGAAAGAGATGAATCGGCTAGGAAGATGAAAAGAATGGATGTGCTTTTCAAAAGTAGAAGAACTATATTCTTTCAACCTCCGATCGCTCTGCTGCGTGACCAGACAAGCATAAGGAGGCGGACCTGTGCTATCCCACCATAACGTCCGACAAGGCCAAGCTGAATATATCAGTTGGAACTGAGCTACAGGCACTTCAACATGGCCAGCATGATTCTCCCGCTAGGTGCGAGTTGCGAAGCGTCATCATTTTCTACAGGTAGAAGGGAATAGCAGAAATTCATCGCAAAATGAGCCGTGTTTATGATGCAAACTGTATGAGTGAGAGTGTTGTGCGTGAATGGTGCATAAAATTTAAAGAAGGCCGAACTGATGTTCATGATGAAAATGGACAAGAACGCAGGTCTTTCGCTAGTGAAGATTTTGTTCAGCGAGTTGATCATGTGGTTAAGAGAGACGGAGGTTTACCATCAGTGAGTTGTCTGTGGAATTTCCGAACATTTCAAGGTCAGCTCTGTACACGATTGTTACAGAAAACAGGTTATCGAAAACAACCAAACGCACACTGAAAACAACGCTGTTTTAGTAACGCTACTGTTCTAAGCAATCGGCCATTCCACTCCCTGAATTGAATGGGACACTGATGAACATAAATGTTAAAGAGTTGGTATGGGGACCCTTACTTTGCAGAAATCCACGCTATAGTCGAAATATGTTATTTTAGGGCATAAATCCTGATTTTGTACATATGTGCATGTCACTTAGTTACATAATTTGTTATCTTAGTATAATAAATTAAGGGTAGAATAAGCGGACTTTATAAACAATCTATATAATTTCAAAACGTCGCTAAAATATTTATATTACTTAAGATGATAAATATTTAACATAGAAACGCAGTTGCGGTTCTAATGCCAATCACGATTTAGCTCCTAAGCCGTCTTTGTGTTTTTATCTTCAGAGCGCGAAATCGACAGGTCACCGCCCGAGGAGATTGATGATTTTGGAGCCCTTCAGGAACGACTTCCCAAGCAATTTAAACAGTAATCTTTATTCACGACGCGTTGTTAATTAAGATAAAAGTTACCAAACGTAATTCGCCTCTTTCCCTGATAAGGTAACTAATCCGCGGAGTACACCAGGAAAATGTTTTTCTTCTTCTTTGAATGTTTATCCATTTCCGGTATTAGGACTTACACTCCACAGGGCTTATATGTTATCTCTGGACGCATGTGCAGTACACACGAGGAGCATAGTTTCAAATCATATTATATCTAAACTTTTAATTTTTTCAGAAGACTAAAAAACCGTAGATAATATTAATGAATTATGTGCGCTACATAACAGTAAGATCTGAAATTCTTTAGTATTTATTTCGCATTGAGGCACCAAAAACTGAAATAACTTAATAATTTACATTGAAATTCTGGAGGGTACCTATTTTAGACATAATATGCCTATACTAGTCATACACATTATCACTATTTTGTGAATAAAATAAATGTGACTTGACATTTTAATTGTCTTTTTAGTATATTATTCTTACATGTATTATGCTGCCACCTTTCCCAAAACATTTTTCTGCGAGTTAATGCATGAACTGTCGAAGAAAAGTGATCATAATCGTTTTCATTGTCCAGAACAAGATTTCTTTTTGGTTCAGAGGGTGAAATATATATCCGGTATATTGCTTAAGCATTCTGCATTAGATAATAATATAATTTGTACTGAATTTTTCAGAAGCGTTATAAGTGCAACAACTGAAAATTTCAGGAGCTGAAAAATTGTTTATACCTTTAGTTTCAGATTGCAGATTTATAGACCCAAGATCGCAGGTTCAATCCCGGCCAGAGTCGATGGCCTTTTCCAGCCTAAAAATACTAAGTATTCCTAAGTTCCTTTTACGAAAGTAAAGCTGTGGATTCCGTGCAATAGATTTACGGCACATAAAATAAACTCAAGCCTGAATTAAAAAATAAAGATATAGAGAACACAATGTTTCATTTCTGTACAAACCGCCATGGGTGGCGGAGGTAATAAACTGCGGATTCAGAGCGGGAGGTTACAGGTTCGATTCCCACCAAGACCGTCCTCCCTGACTGAGTTTTTTTCCAGTTTTCCTCAGTCCTCATAAATGGCAAGTGCTGGGGAAGTGGGCTAAACTTAGGCCTGGAACGTTTTCTTTATAGAAAAAAATCCTTCCCAGTTTATCTTTTTATCTCATGTATCATCAGTAGTCCACCGACTGTGATGTCTCAGTGGTTAAAACGGGTTTAAACATTAAAATTTTCTGTACAAGTTTCTAAGTTGAAATTTGTTGACTAGTGTTATAAATTAAACCAAAATTTTAATTTATTTATTCTTTCTATACAATGTGAATTGCTTCTAAGCTTCTACGCTTTTTAAATGCAAAACCATCCTGGTAAGATGTTCGTATGCGATTCACTCCTGCATGCTTAGACCCATGTTCTCGTCTCCTTCAGAGAAATGCTATGAAACTGACAGCTTATCGAAAAAATTCCATTCATGTAATATTAACGCAGATTTCCCGAAGGAACGAACTCAAATAGTCTGACAAAAGACACGCGCTGGGCTGACAATGTCGATACTTGCTTACCGGGTTAGATACTTAACATCTGCATAGTACGGCTCTATTTGCAGCAGAGATCGAGTCTAAAAAATAGATGAGTTGAGTGCGTCTGCCAGAAAGATTTATAGGAATTGCAATGCTACACAAACTCCGTCTGACAGAAATGTTATAGTTACAGTTCTTTCTACAGGATGTATAAAAATGGTTGCCCAAGAATAACAGGAAGAGGGAGAAAGTATCTCGCTGATAAATTCAGAATGGGAAGCGCTGTTCTATGATTAATACATGTGACATTATTTTGGAAATAACGATCAAATGCAGTAAACAATTATCTAAAAAGTAGGGGGCAATATGTTTCTAGCCTAACAAGGAAGGTTTGTTGTTGTTGTTGTTATTATTATTATTATTATTATTATTATTAGATTATTTACGGACGATCTTTAACATCTCAGGTCATCAGCGTCGCATTCAACTCAGAGCGTGAAACGATCGATAAATTTTGCTCAGAGGCCTCTCTTTCAGGCTTGAGGTGCTTTTTCGTGCCGTAAATGTGCGACACGGGACCCACGGCTTTACTTCCCTTCCGAAAGGAAGCGATACTTACGGTTTTTATGCCCGAAAAAGTTCATCAACCCTGGTCGGGATTGAACCCGCCATCTTGGAGCTAATTAAATTAAAAAAAATTCACATTAAGAATCTTTGCAGAAGATCCATGAAACGCTCATTGTAATACAAACTTTGATGGTGAGAGTGAGTGAGTGAGCGACATTGCTTCACTTGCTCTTTATCTCCCCCACCCTCTTTACAAACATTACGATCTAATGCTCGCACGTGCATTCCGGAGCGATGATAACGCTGTACCAACCAGATAGAATTTCACATTATGAGTTGTTCAAACTGTAAAATGTCGGTCTTGATGGTGTAGTGGTAGCCATACGCCTCCTTAACCCAAGATCGCGGGTTCGATCTTGGTCAGGTGTGAAAAGCATAAGTATGGCTTTCTTCGGAAGGAAAGTAAAGCCGTGGGTCCCGTGTCGTACATTTACGGCATGAAAAAGAACCTCAAGCCTGAAATAAGAGACCCCTGAGCAAAATTCATCGGCCGTTTCACGCTTTGAATTAAATGGGATTCTGATGACCTGAGATGTTAAAGAGCGTCTGTAAATGAATCAAATTTAAAAAATGCTGTAAAACAGTATAGAAATGTATTTATTGGATTCTTTAAAGGCATTTTAGAAGAAACTTTGACTGGAATAATGAAACATTTGTTCATTATTATTACTGTTTACACATCATTGTTATTATTTTGAATACCATTTTCAGCTAACTAACGTACTTTTCGGTATATTGCAGTAAGAATCTTAGGTATTAAATAACGCTGTATAGTACCGTAGAATAAAAAACAACGCATCCAGAACCTTAAAAAATGTCGAAATTCAATACGAACAGAAACACCAGCTTAGAACCACAAAGAGAGGCAAGATCCGTGCGATTCCACGGTAAGAATCTGGTGCGTTTTTCGGTCCTTTTCCTTTGTATAGAATCTGAATTATGGATTCGCTTTACTTTTCAGGAACCAGTCCTTGTTTAATACATTCGTTGGACAGAGCTGTGCAAATCTCGAAAGTAGATGGTAGACTCCTTTAGAACTTTGTTAGCTTGTCAGTTCCTGCTGCTTTTCTCTGTTCATCTCTCTGAAAGGCCAATGAGACTTCTGCTGTGATTGCTGTATGATGTCCTCTATTGTAACCCTGTTTCGCAATTCGAGCATATGTGACTTATTAAAAATCTTGTGCAGTTTATTTAGAGTTGTTTGTGCACTCTTCATCGAAACAGGGTTAATTTTTTTCTTTTGCGATTTCTCTCTGGTTGACACCGTAAGTGAAGTTCCAAGCATCTCTAAAGCTCTGTTGAAGTTTCCCTTATCAATAAACGACAAGTACCCACTCTGTTCAGATTGTCATTCCTGTCTTGTTGATTTGACGTGGTGCCCAACGATGCACTGTATTCCTAGATTTTGTGACGTCTATGATGATGCTTATCTTGACCGGTATGTACTGCCATATGGGCGTCCGCAAGTTCTTCTGATTCATTAATATTTCCTTTCCCCCGTAATATTAGGTCTGTCATACTGAATCCGTTGTGGATGGTGTACAAGGTTCGGTCCAATACGTTTCCGGTCTCGCCGATAAGGATTATCGCCTTCACAAAACCCTTATCTGGTGTCATACCTTATCTGTTAAGTAAATGATTGCAGCTGTAACTTCAGCTCCTCTGTGTTCAATTTTTCAGATATAGCTGCATAAAGAAGGTTATGTGTAGAATATTGTGACATGTTCAAAATGGAGCTATTATTGAGTTCTTCATAAAAGTACTTACTTTTAATGAAATTAAACAGCGATTGGACGATGTATATGGGGAAGCATCCCCCTTATATTCTACCGTAAAAGAATGGGCCAAACTTTTTCGAATGGTTCGAGAAAAGCATTGAAAACAAGGAGCGTGCAGGTCGGCCCTTGGAGGTGCTCATTCCTGAAAACATCACTCTTGTGGAAGGAGAATTTATGGAAGACCGGCGACTCAAAGTTACAGAAATAGCAGCAACGTTGGGTCTTTCTAAAACAACAGTCCTTCGAGTTATTCATGAACATTTAAACATGAATAAGGTTAGTGCAAGATGGGTGCCTAGACTTCTTTCCTCAGTCCAAAAGCAGCAAAGAGTCATCTGTTGTCAGGCATTTTTGGAGCTCTGCCGTGGTAACGAGAGAGAGAGAAATTTTGCAAACCATTATTACAGGAAATGAAACTATAGTCCTCTTCTATGATTCCATGTCCAAAAGCAAATCGACGTAAACCAGGCATCACCCCTAAAGGCCCAGGTCACTCAGTCAACCAAGAAGATCATGGCCACAATCTTTTGGGACTGAGAAGCAATATTCTTCGTTGATTTCAAGGAGAGGAACACCACAGTAAATGGGGAGTACTATGCTGGCCTACTGCACAGACTACGTGCTTCCATCAAAGAGAAAAGGCGAGGAAAGCTGAATGGTGGTATGCACCTTCTTCACGACAACGCGCATGTGGATACAGCTCTTGTTGCAAAGGAAGCTGTGAAGAAATGTGGCTTCAAGGAGCTCGACCATCCACTACAGCCCATATCCTAGCTCCCAGTGACTATTTCCTCGCCTCAAAACTGAAGAAGGATCTTCGAGGAAAGAAATTTAAGTGCGACGAAGAAGTGGTGGATGCAGTTTATGCCAATTTTGCAGACCAGTCTTCTGACTACTTGGGGGAGGGGGGAATTGAAATGTTAATTCAAATATCTGAGAAGTGTATTGCAATAAAGGGTAAATATATTGAAAAGTGAAATATAGTTTTTGTCTTTATATCTAGAAAATGGTTATTCGGGAAATTTATGCACTTGCCCTCGTAAGTAGCTGGCCAAGAAAACCCCTCTTCCTCTAGAGTTTCAAAAACAGATAGTGACTTCAATTGTATTTCCGGCCAGCTAGTGCTAGAGGGATGTTTTTGCCAATTTGTTGAAGCGCCTCTAAGATAGATCTGTTACGGTTTCAGTTTTAGTCGCAGCTTTTATGTACATACCAATAACTACTAAGTGTTTAAATATGGTGACCACAGTGTTTTCTTCAGTATGATTACTGAACCACTCATTTATCAGTTGGTCGCCACAGACTTCTTCATGGGGGAAGTAGCAATAAAGTACAATCTGATGCATACACCCACATAAGAGAAAGGGAATAAAAGGCAAAGGCTTTTATCATACCCCAGCAATGAGTACAGAAGAATTGAAGGAACTAACTTTCCCGTTGCGACAGGTGTATACAAGAATATGACTTTCACTTCAGAATCTGCAACCAAAGAGGATTTCATCATGTGTCACTTCTGTTCCTGCACCCTATGTGAACAGTATCAGCTACTCGATTGCAAAGTAAGGACAAACTCCCTAGAGTTTTAAGCACAAGACAAAATATAATTATACAATTTTCATGTACGTAGTGTGTTTAATAAATCTTTAATAAATAATCACAAAGAGGATGAAACACATCCAAATGAATGTCAACCTAAAGTTGCAAGAAAAGGCCTCATAATAAAATATTTTATGTATTCTGATTTATGAAATATTTAGTTCTGTGCATATATTGAATGTTATGACTCTGTTGACTTCTGTCAAGTATGAAGAATACAAAAAACACGCTCCTGTTTCTGCTTTTTAAAATCCAGACGCATTTGATTTCATCATATCAAATAATGAACTCGCTGTGCTGTATTCTTATGAAGAATTTCCTGGATTAAATCCATACCAACTTGTAACACCACTGCAAAAAGGTTAATAGACACAGCAATATACAAGTCAGGATTAACTATTGCTACCATACCCCAGTAGGATTGCAATCATTCTTCTATTTTCAGAAACAAATTTTCTTATCCTATTTAAAATGCCTATAGGGATTTTCTTGCGAAAAATTATATATTAAAACTACAAGAGCGATTTTTATATTTTCACGTAACCCCCCCCCCTCCTAGTAGTCCGATTTCAAAAACTATTTTTCCTACTTTATTTCAATGGTATATATTGGATTTCCTTTAAAAATATTTAAACTTGCAGCCGCTAGAGCGATTTTTAAATTTCGCTTTAACCACCAAAAGTTTTTCAGCTATATCTCTGCTCAGAGTGGTCCGATGCCATTATTTTCGTAAACTACATTTATCAATTTATTTTAAAGTTTATTGTTGAGTTTCCTTGAGACAAAGCAAAATTTGGGACCGATTTAGTGTTTTTTTTATTATTTTTTTTTTAATTTTCGTTTTAGATGTAAGATTCAATTTTGCTGGTTAACTATCTCAATGAATCGTTTGTTAATTGATGGCTACGTGCCAAATTTTGTTGAGAAAAAACAAACATTGCGACCGCTAGAGAGAGAACGGATACACGCACATGCTCTCTATATATAAACATATTTTTAGAAATATATTTTTTAATTTTTTAGGTACCTAATAAGTACGATCGATGCATATTTGGATAAAGTAGTAAAAACTCCTTCCATTGGTGCAATAGCCTCATTCCTTAGGAATTTATTAAAATAGCAGAAAAATAAGCAGATTTTTCACGATGCCGGTCGCAATAGAATTACTTATACATAAACATGTATAAGATTGTTTTTCGAAATACATTTTTTTTTTAATTTTACTTTAGGTACCTTTCCATTGGTGCAATTCCTTCGAAATTCACTAAAAACACATACCGTTAGATCCGAGGAGCGAGAGGGCGTACGCCAGCATTAACACTTCCCTAATTTTATTAATGACCGGTTCTGCTATATGAGCAGTGGCTGAATCTTGTTAAAACAACCCATGTTATTTTTCTTTTTCTGATTCAAAAATGGGATCCGAATGTCATTTCGGTACCTCTCTCCATTTACTGTTAGCTCGTAAAAAAAAAAAAAAAAAAAAAAAAAAAATCATATGTTCTTGCACTAGTCGCATACCTAACTCCAATTTTCCTTGAGGGGTTTCTTGCATACAATTTAGATTTTCAGAGCATCAATACAAGAGTTGTGAAAGTTTACAACCATTTGGGTGGAACCACACCTCGTCTGAAAAGAACACAACCCTTCAAGCACTGATTAAAGAAAAACCATTCACAGTAACCCGCAAGTGCTAAGAGATCGCCTTGTCTTCTTGTGTTATGTCCAAAAGACACGGAAACCCCAATTAATTGTGCTCATTTCGGTAGGTAGTGATTTTGTTGGCCATCGCTCAAGATTTGTCCCAATATCATATAATTTGTATTGTATTAAAACTTTACTCTTTGCGCATGTTTCTTGTTTTGCACTGAAACAGTAGTATCAAATTTATTTGCGTGAATAAAAGGAGGAGCTTACACAGGGAACTTCAGAATAAACACCTAACGACTGCGATGAACTGATTCATATTTACATACAAAAATACATTGGTCTTAAGTCTTCGCGAACGAATGTACACAGACAGGCAGCCGTGAGTGGGGAAGGGAGTCGACCTTGGCCGAGACGCAAAACCCCATGCGAACATTGAGGACTATTCTGGAAGTCTGGTAGTTTGCTCTTGCTGTGAGGTGAACTTGAATTTTGGAAGTAAGGAAATGTTCAGAATCAAATTGTGAAATATTTTGTTTTTCCAAAACATGTTCTTTTATACATTAGTGAAAGTGTAGCAGTACAAACATTTCAACATGGGTGAAACAAAATGCAGTTATTTAACGCACAGAATCGAATAGATGATAATAAGCTGTCACTCCTATGAACAAACTGCTTGAATATTTAAAACACCTGGGAGTAGGAGCATTAAAAACAAGTGCGGTATATAAGTGAGACCGAACAAGGTGACTCAGGGGTAAAACGCTTGGGACTGGCATTCGGGAGGTCCCTGGTTCAAATACATTGGGGCTGGCCAGCCTAACCTTGAGTTTTTTCGCGGTTTCCCCTGATCGCTAGGAATGCTGCGACAGTATTTTTTTCATTTCCACAAATTTTCCACTCTTCCATTTCGTATCATTTCGTTCTGTTGGTTATGTTACTGGGTCGAAAGTGACCTGTTGCGATGTGATGGCAGATTGCGCTCTGGAAAGTTTTCTGTCTCGGTATCTAATATGGAAAGGGTCTTCTGAGCGGCTCGAACTCCTTAGAGGTGTGCTACACCGATGTTCTATTTGAAAACAATGATAGGTACCCCGTTTACATCCTTGCCTCCTACCGTGAATCTTCTATCCGGTATCTTCCTCACTTGATTTCCCTTACTCCCAGATATTCCCCAGTTTAAGTTGTAGGCACAAACGGTAAACGGTGAAAATATTTATGCACTAACGTTTTGGGGAATTTTAACGACTATTTACTATAAGGTTGCAGGATTGCATGTTTACCATTCGTGACAGCAAAATAAGTCAAACTTGTATTCAGCATGCCCAAACATAAACAAAAAGTGATTGATATATGTTATAAAGGTTAAGTTGAGAGCAAAATAAGTGCTGTTTACTTTTGAACACCAACTTCAACTGGCAATAGAATCAAAAAAACGAACAATGATTTTGTTGGCGTTTTTAGATGGACAAGTTTTTGTATGGAATGCCGAAGGTTCGTATATTTTTGTTTTTAAGACTGTAGATGTGTTGTTAAATGTGTAACACTATGTAATAATATTGTGTGGGATGTATTAAGAATAAAGGTAATAGGCGATGGCACTTTCATTCTCGTTATGCTATGGTCAAATAGGTTATATTCTAATTATCTACTAGCTATGAGAATTACCAACATAACACGAATTGTATAGATGACTATTTGTTTATTATACGCCATTTCGCAAAAGTAGCTTAACCTGAGGTAAATGCATGCTAAACAGAACCAGGATATACGCGTTACTTCAAATAATAACAAATTTTGACCGTGATGCCTCATTTGTAACTATTAGTGTAATTTCAGGTTGTCATGTTGGTACACGTGTTTAAGAGTGCTTTCAAATATGAATCTCTTACAGAATTAAGATATCCAAATTACCTTGTATCTGGGGGATTAAAAGGTTGAGTTGTTCTGGGGATGATTCTTTTTAAATGCAGTTTAAAAATAACGGTCTGTGATCCTAGATGTGCCATTTTCTTGTTGCATTCAGCCCTTCATGCATATAAGAAGGGCGTAAACTCGAACTATGAATCCTTACCATTAAAATTACTTATTAATTATACATTTATTAACAACCACGCTGCACTTTAAATGATTAAAAACGACAGAAGTTACACATTGTACACTTCTCTAGCCCAATAAATAGAAAAATAGAAAAAGGAAACATAATAAACATATATGCACGTTCAGAGTATTAGTGACATAGCATTTACTATTACTTACCTTCAGCAGTGACGCAGTGTAATTTTAATGTTTGGGCAATTCAATTTTCCAGAAAAAAAAAGTGGATAAATGTACACAATGGGCAACGTCCACATTTAATTTTGAGCACTATCAAACAGATTGTAAACCATGTTTCATTTGTTTAAACAAACCAAAACAAAAGGAAATCTAAACAAGTGTTGCATCACCCTAAATAGAAAATATATTTTGTAATCTAAAATTCCCCTCCTATTTTAGTATTTGATTCATTTTCTCTTCTGTCGATGATAACAATAATAATTATTATTCATTTAACAATGTGTTGCAACAGATTTTGTCAAAAGCAACAGAGAACAGATTTGCATAAACAAAAGCAAATTCAATAAAATACAAAGATTTAGTTGTACTATAGAAAATTCCATAAAATACAAAATAGATAATATCCGCATGCAAATCATATCCTGTAATATAAATTATGTCATGATAATAATAAAGAAAGAAAACCTCTATTGATTGCCCAACTTAATGAGGCTTCCCCCCTGCCATATCTCAATTATTATAATATACCATTTTAAACCTCAAAGTGAATTTTGAAAGACTATAATATGCACCTTATTTAATCCAGAATGCACATATTACACTCTGAGATTATCGCTTTATTTTTAAACAGTTTGTTTCATAATTACACTTTTCTTGCATCCAGCCTGATGTGGTAGGAAAGATTGAATGTGATCTAAGAAAGGCATTTGTACAGCACATTTATCCTTCATCATATCTCTTTAGGTTTCTAAAGGGCACATTAAGAGCAAATCAACCAAAATAATTTTAATATATTTATACCAAATAGACATCACATTGGATAACTTGAATAATCAATAGGAATGGAAGTTCATAAACCGCAGTATGAATTTAATTTATATCACAAGTTGTACTCATCCTGTTGTTTACATCAACCCAGAGCTCATTTCACATTATGTCTTTCATTTCTTATATGAACCTACATATACACCAGTAAAGTAAACAGCTGATGGCATACTACAGCCAGCATTCCTTAAACCTCCATCTAGGCAATGTTTTGGAGTCCAAACTTCATTTCTAAACAATCATGTGTAACACATTATTTATTTCAATAAATACATTACTAAGCCTTGAAACTCATACATACAGATAATTCAAACAATGGCATATTAGGCACAAAATAAAGAATCATGATACATTGGTTAAAAAACACTCCTTCATTAAATACCCAGGTTAGGTTAGGTTTGATCAAATTTGGAAATTACCTCATCATGATTTTGGTTGCTTACAAGATTTATATAACAAGATTTTGTTGTATCTTGCAGATTGGCAGAAGTTACAAGAGTTGCGTATTGTAGGCTCATTAATTGGTAGCCTGGCGACTTTTCCACGTCAAGGAAAGTTTCCTGGGTTGCCATTAGCACTTTTGCCAGAGGAAATATCATTACTTGTAGAAATAGGAGCTGCACGAGTGGTCCGATATCCCAATTTAAAATGTGCACCTAATGATGAACTCAAAGAGAAATTTGAAAACTACTTCAGCTTAATTCAACAGGAACAGGTTAGAGCATGGCATATGAATGGTTATTGAGTTTTTTATACAGTTGAAATCACAATCTATTTCTAGCATATGTGGTAGAATTGCATTTAACTTTTGAGCTAAATATATGTTCATAATGAATGTAATTTTAGGGAGAATTCTTCAGAAATGAACGCAAACGTCAAGTAAGAGAGATGATTGATGATATTGTTGAGGGCAAAAAATGCAAATTGCTAGGACATCCTACAAAAAAGAAAAAAGCTGTAAAAAGCAAGCAAGAAATTGCTGGAAATTCATCAGGTTCACAAGATGATCTGCCTCAGTCAGCCATCATTGATAGGGATGCTGTTCTAAAGGAAGAGTTAGAAAAGATTGAGGAAAAGCAATTAGACAGCAAGGATCTGGTTATTCCAACATTTACAGGTAAAATCTTTGCAAAAACATACACAAAATATTAGCATTATGAGGAAAGTAAATTAATGGTGTGACAAATAATTTCAAATGCAGGTACGCATTGGTATTTCAGGCTTCTCTGGAGGACCTTTAGTCATTATAGTGGTGATAATAATTATAAAAAGTTTCTTTTTAATATTATGAAGCCAATATAGAAAAATTAATATAATAACTTTGATAATGAATCACTCAAATATCACTAATTTTCACCAATTCACTTGAATTAGTTTCAAGCTATTGCCCTCATAAGTATGGATTCGCCATCAGCCTTCCAGCATCGTATGCAGATATCTCTCTGTGGATCTAATGAATTTGGAGAGGTTTATTGTTATTTGAAAAGATCAAAATTAACAAAATGTTCAAGTTTTTGTTCATTTTGGAACTCATGATTTTGGATCACGTATGCTATGCTATTGCTGATTTCTCTGCATTTGTATTTGACATTTCTCATATGTTCCTTGAAATGTAATGTTTCTTCTGGTTGCAGTCTTTACAGCCAATTTCATAAATGCCTGTACTTTGTGTGGGTTTTTAGAACCTTTTAAGCTGTATTTTGTTTACTGGGGCCAAAATAATATTTCTATCTTTAAATATTGTTAAAAAAAATTTTATATGTGGAATGAATGGAAATTTCGTATACATATGCCTATCTTAATAGCTTTCCAGGGTGGGGATGTCCTTTATTTGTTTTTGGTTTTTCAATATCTTTAATTTTCTTGTTTATCAGATCCATTGGTAGCCATTTTTTGTGCTGTGTCTATGATTATATGGTATTCCGTCTTATGGGTAGGTTAACTAATCTGAATGCAAGGTTGTTGATTAGTGCAAATTTGTGTGGTTTTGGATTATGACTGCTGTCCTTACTGTAATTATTTGTGTGAATATCTTTTGTGATTATGGAAAATTCTAGTTTGATAGTGTTTGATGACTTTGTTATCCAGGAAGGGCAGTATGTTGTTGGTTTCAGTTTCCTTCAAAATATGTCCAAGTAAATTGGTAAAAATTAGTGAAATTTGAGTGTTTCTGTAGCAAATTTGTAAAATTGTTAAATTTCACTGTGAGAATTCCCACAATTCAAAACTATATTTAATAGAAAAAATAGTTTACTTCCACAAACAAATATCATATAACTTGACTAAATTAGGATTTGTATAATTGAAATCTGTCTAAAGTAGAACTATTTTGGTACTGATCCATTTAACACATTTTATATGGAAGCATTATACTCTTTCTCTAGAGGCCACAAACTACTGTCTACAAAATTTATGCTATTTAGATAATGGCTTGCAAATTTATATATTTAAGAAACTAATCTGCCATTTTAAATATTAATTCAATTTGGAATCGAACACATTGAAAAATGCATTAATAATCTTCTGAGTCAAAATATTTAGAACACTTTCACTTACATGGGATTTACTGAGGACATGTTTCATGGAACAATTGTCCACGGCTGTTAAACAACTGTTGGGTCATTTGTAGAGGTTGTGTAGGTAGGTATCTAATTGATTCTGGTGGTCTTGTGATAAACTGGAATAAAGAGCTGTCTGCTTACAGTATATCGAAATTCATAAAGTTTTTCTCATGTTTTTTATGTAAATCCTTTCCCATATGTTTAATTCTTTTGGTTGCTGAAGTTTTTAATACTTTGATCCTTTTCATATCTCAGTTTTCACCAAAAATGTACTTCCACAGCTGAATCATCTATTTGTTTGTAATGAATGTTTCTCCTATGTTCCTTTAACCTATGCTAATATTTCTCTTTGTTTTTCCACATAGATTTTTTTCACAGTCATTGGTAAATGCCACAAATTTTCAAGCAGTACAATATCATCTTAGCACTTCAAAACCGATAGCGTGTAAAAAATTTATTTAAACTAAACAAAACAGATTCCAGGTCCAAAGAGAAAAAAGCTGATATTTACGAAAGACTTTGAAAATATCTACGTGCGAAATACAAAGAGAAATATAGGCATAGGTTGAAGGAACATTGAATTTGTGTCATGTATCATCAGCATCTGCTGCCTATGGTGCCTCAGTAGTAAAAGCAGGCGTTAAACACTATGTAAAAAAACATCTCAGGTATCATCAGAGTCCTTCATCTGTAATGCCTCAGTAGTAAAAATAAGTGTTAAATGCCATAAAAAAAACTTTTGGGGAGATAAACATGATACAGAAATGGAAATCAAATTATTGAAATTCATAGATAAACCCGTGGAGCTGGGAATATGGGGAAAAATTTTATAACAAATATGAAGATAAGGTTATGAACTTTGAGATCTCAACAGAAGACAAATTAATCCAAAAGTTCATAAAACATTCATGAGAGCTATACCAAGTCCATCCAACGTACAACAAATCCTGTAGTTGACTCACAGCTGATGATGTAGGCAAAAGCCTGTGAAACATGTTCTGTATAATTCAATGTGGGGCATAATGGTATTTAATTGACTCACTAGGTAATTAAGAATAAAATGCTTGTGTCACTGTATTAGTACCTACACAAAATTAATTTTAAATTTAACCATAAAACATTTAATTTGGAAATGAATGTTACTTGATCATTTTTGCCTAACCAAAATTAAACACTCACTCATTGAATAGAAATTGGACAGTTGTTGGTTATGATAATGTAAAAAATTCAGTCATTAGTAAGTGAGTAATTAGTTTTATGTAATTATTTCTGTTTTTCTTGTTCCCCAAGAGGCTCCATGGACTAATGAAATAGAAGAAATTGACTGGCTTGATTGGGTTTGTCCAAGAACAAGGCTGGAGAAACTGCGCTATATGACCTTTAAGGATATGTGGGAAAAAGAATATTTTCTTACTTCAGGCCAGAAATTTGGTGGAGATTTCTTGATGTACCCAGGTAAACTTAATAACAGTTCATGCATAAAATGTAATTTGTTCTTAATGAACAATGGCTCTCTGAGGAAAGGGGAAGTTTTATTTAAGCCTTTTTTTATACTTTATCTGACCTATTTTATACTATTCTGCCTTTTTGCAATTATTATACTTATGCAAACTTTCTGTTGTGTAGTTTAATAGTTCAATAAGTAATTGTTTGTTCCATCACAGCTGTTGCAAAGAATGTTTTGTGGCAGATTTCATTTTATAATAGACACACTAGGTATGGTTAACAATATGTTCATCTCTCCTAGGAATACCTTCATAAAATTAATTAACAACTGTACCTGAAAATATTTTGAAACAATATTTTACCTGGAAGAGAAGAATCTGGACATAAACATTTAGAATGAAGAGCCAAGTGTCTATACATTCCACCCCTTAAAAGACTTCTCTCCATGTGTCAAGGAAGGAGCCAAGAGCATGCCACCCATGTCATGACTATGACATCTGTTTTCTGGACACCCAATCACTATGAACCAATGACAAACAAGGTTTTCTCAATATATCATGCTGACATAGCCAGGTGAGAAGGAAGGGAGAGACTGGTGCTTTGGCCACGAATGTTGGTTGGTTGATTGCTAGTGGTCATTGGGGATGCTGATATTTATCATTTTTTTTTCCTAGCTTCCCAATATAGAGCTTCCAAATTATTTGTGATTTGTTTGATGCTATCAAGTTGGCTGCATTTCAGTAGATGTTCTTTGTTATAGATAGCATTCGTCTCCTTACACAATGGGCAGTGGCTCTCCTTGACTAATTCCATCCTGAAGAGATGTTCTGACAGGCAATCATGGCCAGGAATATGTGCAAGAACAGCACATTCCTATACTTAATGTAGTTGTATTTTCAGCCATTTGAGTTTCACACGAGACCTTTGCATAATATAATATAATCCAATCCAATCCTTCAACATGTCTAATGTGTTAGTCCTAGTGGTAACCATACTTGCCTGATAAAGCCAAGTTAGCAGATTTAATCCCAGCCACAATCAGTGGATTTTTTTGGGCACAAAAATATTAAGTTAAGCTTCCTTCAGAATGGAAATATGGGTTCCATATTGTAGATTTATGGCACATAAAAAAACCTCAAGCTTGAAAGAAGAGGCTTCTGAGCAAAATTTATCAGCTGTTTCACACCCTGAATTGAATTGAATGGAATGCTGATGACCTGATTTGTTAAAGAACCTTTGTGAATAAACCAAATCAACAACAACAACACTTCTAATGCAAGTTCATAATTTTTCTAGCATTCACCCAGTAATAAAAATGCATTTGCCTGTACTTCAAACAATGCCATGTTTCTGAGTGTACAAGAGCTAAACAAAGTCGCTAAACTTTTTAAGATTTTAGGCAACTTTAAAATTTATGGTTGTCAAATGTTATTTTTGTTCTTTCTTTTAAATGTTACTTTTAATGGTTCACAAAATGTAATTCAACAGCATTTAGGAAAAACTGGGCAACTCTGCTTTCAGTTGAAAATGAGTTAAATGCACTGAGTGATTACTTATGGTAAGATGCATGTTGTGTAAAAATGGATAATAATTATGTGATTAATAGAGGAGGCTATCATGCATTATTTTTTGGATGAAGTATGTACTCATACAGGATACTCAACATACTTGATTTTAATCAAAGAAAATGGGAAAAAGAAACTAACAAGCAAGTTCAGTTAACATTGTTTTTACCTTGTGATATACAATTGTAGTATTTGGTTTAAAAAAAAATGGTAAATCTACTTGCATGAATAAATTCTGTTTTAGTGTGTAAACATGCTGATCTAAGTGTCCTGTAAAATTTTACTTCAGGTACTTACTTACCCAGTTTTTCCCAAATGATATAGAATTAAGCTCTATAGTACTGTTTTAAACCCCCATAATTTCTCAAGATTTCATTTAAAAGGAATATGTTTTAAACTAAAGTTGCTTGTAATACTTTATGAAACCTATCCTGCATATGTACAGAATCTATTTGAGTATCCACTATTTTAATGTACCTAAACAAACTAAAATTAATGCAAACTCCCTTGTTGCTATTACCTTAATTTCTTATATCAAATTATATATGCTATTACTCTAATTTACTTTACTTCTTGTTCCAAATTTTGCAAGTGCATTATAATTTTAGATAGTTGTTGGACAGTATTATAATTTAGAGAAAAGTGAAAGAAATTGCCTAATGGAATAATTACTGTTTTATAGTAACAGTGGATATTTTATTTTAATAGATATTACCAACTTTAATTCCTTGTATCATTCTATATAGGATACAAGGAGACCCATGACTAAGCATGTGCTATGCCATTTCACATGAAGTAAAAAAACAAAGGTCACCTTTAGTGCATGTACACCCTTTGACAAAAAAGAAATTAGTCATTTCCAGATTCTACTTGTCAAATGGACAACTTCGAAGATGCTTGTAATGCTGTATTCTCAATGCATAAGCAGCGAATGGCACACTGCAGTGGGTGCTTTGCCTGTAAACATAATTGTCACAATCATAAGCATCTGAAAAGAGAACAGTGTAGAGGTGTGGTGGCCAAGCTTTTTTGGGCATAGCTCTTCTGCATAAGCTGCTGGGTTCATCCTATACATTTTTTTTTAAATTTGTTTTATAAGTGTATAAGTAGAACATCATGTAGCCTTAATATCATATTATATTTTAATGTATATCATTTGAGTTTTATGGCATTACCTATGCACACACAAAACATAATCACAAACTAATGCATTCTTTACAAATAACTAAATAAATACATGTACAAAAACTTTTATCTTTCTTAAGTGAAAACATAAAAATAAACACAAATTAATATCTGGTGTGTAAACCCTCAGCATGTATAACTGCCCTCACTCTTCGGGATATAGATGATATAGTTTTCAATAGTAGTATGAACAAGAGGCTACAATATCCCAACTTCTTGAATTTATGCCCTTAAGCCATCTTTTGTCATTTGTGCATATGCAGGGAATATGTATGCAGCATATTGCATTTAGATAGAACAAATATTGAAGGAAATATAATATTCATTAGAGAAAGAGAGAGAGGGAACATTAAACTTTGCTGTGTATGGGAAACAATATTAAGAAACTAATTTGTCATAATATGTTACAAAAGTTTATTGAAAAAAGTGCTTCATGCCAGTAAGCAAACCTGCACTCTTAACCATGGTACCACTGTACACTCTGACACAGAGCCAATGAAGCGCAACATTACTGCTGCAGTTCCTATACAGCTTTGCTGGCTACTTTGTGAACCATGCACTGTAATGAGGAAGTTTGTGTTCAAGAGATGACTCATTTTTTTGTCAAAGGATGTATACATAATTATTTAGGAAGATAGAGGAAGAAGTGTCTCACCTTTGGTTATGGCTATTAACTTTCATACAAACAATTTTCTTGCGATCTGACTGTATTTTTATGGAGTTAATCATAATTTTTATAACCAGTTTTGCTTGATTTGCTTACAGGTGATCCACGGTTTTACCATGCTCATTTCATAGTTGTCTGTGTGGAGAATAACATTATGGATGTGAGCAATATCATAGCCCTTGGAAGACTTGGAAACTCTGTGAGAAAAACTGTTATTCTAGCAAGCTTTTCTGATGATGAGAATGCTGTCACTTACCAGTCTTTACAATGGAGTAGCCTGCTTAATGTTTTGTAAATAAATATAAACTTATGTGCAGCTTTTTTTTATTATTTTATGAGGCAATATCATAGCCCTTGGAAACTCTGTGAGAAAAACTGTAATCTTAGCAAGCTTTTTTGATGATGAGAATGCCGTCACTTACCAGTTTTTACAATGGAGTAGTCTACTGTAATGTTTTGTAAATAAATGTAAACTTATGTGCAGTTTTGAAGTCTTTTCAGTCATCTTAAACCTGTCATGCTAGAGGCCTGTGTTACAGCAGTACATTAGATTAAAAATGTGAGGGGGAATCAAAAAAATAACTAGAATGATTTCATAATGAATATGGGATTACTGTATATCATTTAAATTTATATGCTGGCTTTTAAAATATCACCTGATAAAATATGAGTACAATAATCGAACCAATAAATTTGAATAATTTGGAATTTTCACAGTGAAATATAGTATCATGTAATAATGACAAAGCAAATTTGCCTTTGAAACTTGCCCAAGTGGAACAAAACTGGTGAAATTTGAGCGACTTCCTCATAAATAATTTGTTAAATCAAACCAATGTTTGAAACTCTCTATGAATGCTTATTTGAAAGTCTGTTCTGCATACTCATAAACACATTTAGTTCCCCAAACTTTGAAAATAATGACCACATGGTTCCATTTTAACTGCAGGAAATCAATGAAAGACAAATGGTGTTAGATCTTGGGAATAAGGTGGGTGTGGCATGACATCAGTGATTAATTGATGATATTTTGATATATATGGGGAGAATGGGTGGCAGCATGCACTAATATTTAATTCTTTAGTACATACAGTAGCAATCATCAGTAACTGTGTGTTGTCCTGTCATCACATAATCATAGAGGTATGCCTTTTTTGTCAAAAAATAAAGGCTCAACTATGATCTTTGCTGGGCTTGACTGTATTTTGGCTTTCTTGGGTCTTGGCTTGATGTAAGTTTCCATTGTGAATGCTCCTGGTTTGTTGATGAGTCATAAAGATAAAACAGCATTTTGGTTTAAAAAATCTAGTTCCTGTCTCCAAGTCATTATTGGCAAGTCATGACATAGCGAACCGTATATTTGTCACTCAACACATGCAGCTCTGATTTCAATGCAACTTTTTGAAAATCTAGAGTAGAGCTGTTAATTAAGTCTATGCAAAAATAAAGAAGATATACGTTTTAATATAAATTTGAATAGTTTGGGATTTTCACAGTGAAATATAGTATCATAAATCATTTGTTATAAGATATACATTTTTGGAAAAAAAATATTTTTTTTCTCAACATAATTTTCTTTCAAATCTATTCACTTAATCCATCATTTCATAATTGTTATATACCATCCATAAAATGTGATTTATTCAGCTCTGAAAAATATGTATTTTTTTCAGCAGCAGTCTTTTTATTTGATGCAAATTTCTTTCCTTCTAGCCATTTCACCATGTTAAATAACAGAATATAGTCTGAGGAAGCCAAATCTGGAGAATAGAATAAGGAAGAATTTCATATCTTAAGTCCAATAATTTTGAGATCAAAATCTTAAACTTGTGTGCTGGCACATTTCATGATGTAACAGGACTTTTTTTCTTCACCAAATAAGTATGATTTATCTGAACTAATTGTTAATTGGAACATTGCACAGTGTAGCTAATCATATCGTAAGATCATTATGTGATTGAGTCGAACTTACACTCTTTTGCTCCATTTACTTCTTTAAATATGTAGGACCAGTTTGACGAAGTCTTCTTTCACATTGTCAGACCATTGTCAATTGGAGGATAAACCATTATGCTGTGGGGATGTGTAATCTGTTCTGGTGAAGGTGTGATGAACTTAAAATTTGTGTATTCATCACCGCAATTTTTGAAGTTCATTAAACTGTCTTTGTACCTGTAAATATAGATTTTCTCGTATGTTGCTAATTCTGTAGGTCCTTGCATGATTTTAATAATTTTGTTTTATTCAATATGTCATGGTTTTCTGTCCAGAAATGAGATGCCATTGCTGATTTCTCCAAGTGCTTGTATTTTATGTTTCTGAAATGTTTTTTTTAACTGTGTGCCTGTTTTTCAAATATGGATTTTTTCACATTCTGCACAATTTATTTTATAAATATGTGCTTTTTTTCTCTTGTAGAATACTGTCATTAGCATTATCAATCAGAAGATTTTTAACATTAAATGCATTTACAGTTGCTAACCTTTTATTAAAATCTTTAAGAATATTCTGAAATTTTTGTAGCCGTGGGATGATATGTGAATTTTTTATAAATTAGCTTACCTTTTTTTGCTGAAAGTGTTGTGGTTTCTTTAATAAGCTTTTGCCTCTTGAATTTCTGTACTTTTTTGTGTATTAGTTCTTTGTTATAACCATTTTTAACCGCTATTCTTTCTATTTGTTTGTATTCTTTAAGTTATTCTTCTTTGCTAATTTTTAGGTTAACTATAACTGCATGTTTGTGCATTGTGGGGTTAAAACCATCGGCTTTGATGTGATTGTCTGCATGTATACTCTTTCTATATATTCCAAATTCCGGTTTTCTTAATGTTTCACTATTTTTATGTCCAACTATGGCAAATATATATATAGCAGACATGTCAACGATATATTTGCCATAGTTGGTGCCATAAAACTTCTGAATTTACAAGGTAAAAACATTTCATTCACATACGATACTGAAACAGATAATATGTTACCATTCTTGGACATAAAAACAATGAAATGTCAAATAAATTGGAATTTGGGATATACAGAAGGAGTATACATGCAGACAATCATATCAAAGCTGACGGTTTTAACCCCAAAATGCACAAACATGCAGTTATCAACAGCATTAACACATTGGCTAATTGGCTAGTTAACCTAAAAATTAGCAAAGAAGAATACCTTAAACAATACAAACAAGTAGAAAGAACAGCGGTTAAAATGGTTATAACAAAGATCTAATACACAAAAAAGTACAGAAATTCAAGAGGCAAAAGCTTATTAAAGAAACCAGCTACAAAAAATTTCAGAATATTCTTAAAGATTTTAATATCAGGTTAGCACCTGTGAATAGATGCAATGTTAAAAATCTCCTGATTAATAATGTTGACAGTATTCTACAAGAGAAAACAGAAGAAATTTATAAAAATGGTATGCAGAATATGAAAAAAAATCTATATTTGAAAAACAAAGAGAAATTAGTAACTGGGGGAAAATATACTTTACATGTACAAAGACAGTTTAATGAACTTCAACCCTTCTGGTGATGAAAACATAAACTTCAAGTTCATCACACCTCCACCAGAGCAGATTATAAATCCCTACAGCATCACGGTTTATCCTCCATTTGATAATGGACTGAAGATGCGAACGAAGGGTTCATGAAACCGGTCCTATATATTTAAACAGGTAAGTGGAGCAAAAGAATGTAAGTTTGACTCAATCACACAATGATTTTAATATATGATTAGCTTCACTGTGCAATGTTCCAATTAACAATTTTAATTAAAGAAAATTTAGTTAATTTTTGTCTTCCAAACAACAGTAACCTCATCTACAGAGCGAGATCTTAATATCACTTTGGTTAACTCACAGTGGAACCATGTTGATGTTGAAGGCAACACCCTTCAAAACATGTCCAGTACATGGATGAAATTTGAATGATATCCTGATAAAGGGTTATAGTATTATTAAAGATTCTTTGGAAACAATTTCCTCTCACAATTTCCTTTAGCTTATGAAGGAGATCAAAATCATGGACTCATGTCTGGTGTATATGGAGGATGTTCAAGCAACTTCTGCCTTCATCATATCAATAAAATGGTTTGGTGATTAGTAGAGAGAACCCCCCAAAAAGTTTCATATTTTAGACATTTATTGCAGAGTAGGTACTAAAATACATAATTTTCACATTTTAGCATGAGCAGAACCCAAGAAGCACAATTTTATTTTACATATTTCAATAATTTGTAAAATATTTTACATTTGAACATATTAGTTCATATTTTTCAAATTTAATTTTGTTATATTTATTATAAGTAGTCTTGTTTGTTTTTAAGTTCCTTTTATGAGGTTTTAGTAAATTTCCAGTACATGCACCAACATTTGTGAAAACTCAAATAATATAGGTTCTTTCAGTATTATATTCTTTCTATCCACATGCTGCCAGCTTCAAGGAGTAACAATTTTGCTGCTTTGAAGCTGTTCCAACCTACCAATGAATTTCAGATGCAGTAGGTCTGAGCTTCAATATTTTTTAAATATCATTTATATGTAATTAGATTTTGAGTTGAATTTTATAAAGCATAATCCTGTATTTTTAAAAAAAGAAACAGAAATAAATGAACTTCACTTCTCAAAGTTGTGAGGAAAATATTGTTCGGCCTAAGAAGAAATTTTAACAAATAAAATTAACAGATATTCTGATAGGACTGGTCATACCCCAATCATAAACAATCCTACACCAATGCTATAGTATATACTGGTGATTGGTAAATTAGTAATACCAAAGCCAGTATACAGTTCAAGCATTCATTTTGCATCATGCTGTATGCTTTATTTTGTTTAACACAATCAATCTTCATCAAGATGCTGAAATAAGGGATAAGAGATTGGTGATGCTGAGATTTTCAAAAAACTACACAACAAATTAGAATATCCTGATATGCAAACACTATAATAAGGAGGTGAATAAAAATATTTATTTATTGCCTGCATATCAATTAAAGTCATTCTAATGGAAAATATAGTAGAATCTTTTTAATTCAGACTTCAAGGTGATATAAAAATTATAGATTTATCAAATAGCTAAATTAACAAAACTATAATATACTCAGGAGTATTCTTTAGTCTTTAGCTATATCACATTTCTTACTCACACCGTTTTTCAGTTCTTTTAGAATTACTTTTTTCTGAAATGTTAAGCTACAATACATGCCTTTCTTTAACATTACAAATAACTTCTATTACATGGATAAATCATGGCTGACAAATAGGGTCCTTTGGTCATCAACTTCAGTAGAATCAAGATTTTCAAATATTTTTGTTTTTATGAAACTTAATTGATGAGAGGTTTAAAGGAGAAATACCTGGACACCAAAGGGATGCAAAATTCATGAATATTTTGGAGATGGTGAAGGCAGCATAGCTATTGGGATAGGGTCGAAGGACAGCACTTACTCACAAAAGAGGTGGAAAATTCACCCTATTGAATACAGGGTGAAAGCTATAGATACAGTACAGATAGGCAAATCCTTACTTCCCTGGCTGTCTGTGGATAACTGCAAACCAGTTGAAATTACTCATTCTATTTGCTTCTGACTACTGCTAAAAATTCTTGATATGGCATAAATTGGAATTCAGGACTAGTTTTTCAAAAAGTAAAGTGGTCAAACAGCATTTGGAATGTTGAACTGGGAATGTTAAAAAATTGAGGGAGGGGGGGAGAAAGAATTGAAGAAAAAAAAGTGTTTAAAACAATGTGGGTAACTTTTTTTACACACTTCACTTATTATCTTTAAGTTAGGACAATGTTTCAGGGACCAGTGTTTCCATCCTCAGCCGTTGACCCAAACAATGGATCCCTACTGGTCCCCGAAACATTGTCCTAACTTAAAGATAGTAAGTGAAGTGTGTAAAAAAGTTACTCACATTATATTAGTTTAAATATAATATCTTTACTGAAAACAGCTCAAAATTATATAAATACAAAAAAAGTGTGTTAGAAATGAACACATTACCAAACAATGTGTAAAATATGGAAAAGTTTGCAAGAAAAAATGTTAACATGTTTTTGGAAAAAAAATTTTCAACCACCAAAACTTATATCTTTTTAAATATGCACTTTTGACATTGGTTGATGTGAGTTTTTTTTGTATACAGAAATGTCCTTAAAGAATATCAAGAGTCTAGGTTTGAGAATTTGGGAATGGCAATGGTTTTTATTGCAATACTGATTAAGATACATTCAAAACCTTTTAGTATTTCTGGATATTTAAATTTATGTTAGATATGTAAAACATATTTTTGTTAACATTAAATCAAAACATGATATATTATATAGCATTTTTAAACATTATTCAGTAAATGTAAGATAATTTTATCAATTTTCATTTCTATTTTGGTCATTAACTTCCAAGTCCCATTTATTATGAATTCATAAGATCCTAATTTTTAACAGTTATTACACTTTTGGAAATATTTTTGCTGAAAAAGTTACAAAAGATTGTAATAATTCCTGTGACAGCCAACATTTTAGACTTAAACATAGAATGAATACTTAGGGAATAAAAACTTTCCAAATTTCCATAAAGATCTACCAGCACCAAATTTAAATTATCTCCACATTAAATAAAATTTTCCTGCTGTTTTAAAGAGAAAAATAGTTTAACACTTTTTATACTTTAATATTTTAATTATAAGAAAATACCAAAAGTTTTGAAATTCAGAATTGATGACTCTTATCAGTTAAAAATGCATGTTAACTCTCTTAAATCATCTCAGTAAATTGCACTGACTACTTAAGAAATATATTTTAAATGATAAAAAAGTTTTTCTTTGAATTATTTGGAGAACTATAAACAGAACATAGAAAACTAGAGAGCAATTTACATTATAAAGCTGAAATTTATATATCAAATTAGCAATCTAATTCAGACATTACAACATTGAGATAAACACATTGATATACACAAAAATAAACACTACATTGTTGTATCATCATTCTATAATGAAAAATATCTATCTTGTCAGTAAAAATTATGGTCAGCACCAAACTTTTGTTTCCTTTGGTTTGTAGCTTCTTGTTGCACAGAATAAGTGCAACACTGAAGGTTTCCTTGAGCTATGTCATACACTCCTCTGCCAGCAGATTTATGATAAGTAGTACGACCAATAGAAAAGATTGAAGATGGCAAAGGCCAGTGGGAAGCAGAAGCGTGAAAGTTCATCAATACGCCGTGCCATCAGTTTGTTTTTAGCCAGTGTTTCGCGTACAGGACAGCCTGGGTGAGTTGGTTCATTAGAGGCAGCCATTGCACATTTCTTTTTGACAGAAAAAACAGTTAATTATAAAGCAATGTAATCTCAAAAAAATTTAAATATATTAATATAAGGGTCACTCTAGAAAATGTAGGCAAAGAGCACAAAAGCGTTCTGAGTTAACTGAAAGTTTTATGCTTAATTCCTCATAACATTTAAGCACTTTTGTATTCATTGAAAAAGCATCTAGTCAAGGTTTTTTTTTGGAAGGTCATTCACAGCCTCCATACAAGATGTAACAAAATACTGGAACAAACTTTGGGGGCAAGCTCCCAAAATAAAAAGCTTTAAGAACTCAAAAGTATGAAAACAAGAAGAAATAAATTCTTATAAACTTATGCCTGAAATGTCTGGTTTGTGAGTGATTATGGAAAAATAACAATCAATGTGTTGGTATAAAATAATTTTATAAAAATAAACCTTTTTAGAAAACATAGTGGTGTTCTAATGTGCATTGCAGGTCAAAAGTTTCCCGACACCGTATAAAAATTATACAACTTGGTTTAAAGTGTTAATAACAGCTCTTGTTTGTAATGCTAATGCATTCATGAACTTGTGTCAGCACTGTACTCAGATACTCTAACAACTGCTCCTTGTTGTTAAACCTTAGTCATCTGTCCAGAATAACAATATGTGGATCACCATAGTGATGCATTAAGTTACCTATTGTGAATGTGTCAGTATCATTGTTGCAACCTAAAAGCATTTAAATATTAATCCTGTGTTTTGTGCATTGATAAAAGCATGAGTACAGTATACTTCAATGTTTTTTTATTTAATTTCTCAAAATTTGCTCATCTCAATTTATTTAATTTTAGGATGTGGGCCTAAGGCAGACACAGCAACACTCAGCAGGGAATATACTTTGAAACGAAGAGTATTCAGTTAAAGAAATAGCAAAAAAACTGAAGGTGAATAATTGCTGACACTATAGATAGATTATGGGAAACAGGGGCAAACAGTGGCAGAAAAAGAAGTGGGAGGCCCTGATTGACAAACAAAAGTGAAGACAATATGATAGTTCTCAAAAGCAAATGAAATAGGAAGTTACAGTATCTGCAATTCAGACTGAATTTAATTTAAGCCACAATAGAAAAATATCCATTAGCACAGTTAACAGGAGACTAAGGGTGGCTAATCTTTTTGAAAGGTTAGCTATGAAGAAACCCCTTCTTAGGAAGGTAAATAGACAGAAAATACCTTTCTGGGCCTTGGAACACTAAAATTGGACAATCAAAGACTGGAAACGGCACTTTGTACTTTTGAATCTAAATTTGAGGTTTTTGGTAATAAACAACAAACTTATGTAAATGATCATCAACTGAACAGATGCATCTGAACTGTGAGACTTCAACAGTGAAGCATGGAGGGGGATCTGCAATGGTATGGGGCTGTTTTTCATTCAGTGGGATGGTGACCTGCACCACATTAAAGGTACACTGGACAAAAATGATATAATATCATTTATGCAGGTACGCCTTGCCATAAGGTGTCTGATTGTTTGGTGCTTTACTTTCCAACAAAAAATGGCCCAAAATATGTATCAAAATTGTGCAAGAACCATCTGGAGAATCAGTAGGGGGTAGGAAAGCTGAAAATTATGGAGCAGCTAGTGCAGTCTATCGATCTCATACTCATCAAATTATTGTGGAACGAACTGGTACAGAAGATATGCCCTACATCTGAAAAGGCACTTTGGATTATGCCATAGGCCTCCTGGAATCAGATTCCCAGGCCTACCATAGGAAACTTATACACAGGATGCCAATACTTGTGAATAAAGTAATTTCAGTAAAAAGACATTTTTTGAATCAGAATAAGTTTGAATAATCAATAAAATTTTGGAATTTATATTTGATTTATGGCTTTTTTTATTGTTATTACATTATTAAATAGTGATCAGGCAGTAAAACCTGTAAAGATTTTGCAGTTACATTATACAAATGTAACTCAACTGCAACACAATAAAATGTAAGAAACTGAATAACCACAAACATTAAATGTAAACACATTTCCATGATATATCACGATGTACACCAGTATGAACAGCATCACTCAAGTGTCCGATTTAAATTATTATAATAACAGAACTAAAGTAATTGAATCACACCTTGAAACATGTTGAGTGTTATCTTTTAATAACTGAAATTAAAATTTACTGAAATGCTAAGAAAATTGCAAAATGCAAATACAAACTATAAAGGGGCCTCCACCTATCTGGCCCAGGCCATTTTATGCGAAGCCCCTAAAAATTACAAAAATGTTCAGTACAATAATTGATTTCATACCAACACCTACAGTGGTTAAATTGTTTAATAAAATGATGGATATAAGGGAGATACCCAAGATGTAGAGAACAATCAGGATAACACTCATATATAAAGTGAAGGTTGATGTAAGTAATCCAGCTAATTATAGGGATAAAAGTCTTCTTTCCATTTTAGGAAAGGTTTGTACCAGAAATCATTACAGAAATGAGTAGAGAAGGAGAAGAATTGTCAAAGTTTCAGAGCAGGGAGAAGAGTATTAGCTAATGTGTTGTAATAAAATAAATAAATTATGGATAAATATTTAAGCGATAAAAGAGGAAGGTTTACATTGTATTATAGACTTTGAGAAGGCATTTGGTACCATCAATAGAGAAGCATTGTGATTACAATAAAAAGGAAAAGAGTAAGCAATACGCTTATAAAACTATTACAGAAGATAAAATAAACCTGTTTTGTGTCAAATTTTCAGGTAATAAAGTAACAGATTATATGCAGAGTAAGACAAGACTGTATATTAAGTCCACTATTGTTCAATCTCTATAATGATGACATTCTGGATGAGACTCAAAGAGAAAAGATACATTTACCAGGAATAAATAATAAAGAAATACCAGGGTTGCTTTTTGCAGATGATTTAATAATTGCACCTTTATCTACTGGAGAATTGAGGAGGGCAATTGAAGTAGTGAATACTTTTTGTAAGAAATGGGGATTGAAAATAAATGAAAAGAAATGAAAGATCATGGCATTTAGATGAAATTATGAATTAAGAAAGAATGATAAATGGCAGTTAAATGGGAGAGAAATAGAAGTGGTAAGGAAATTTAATTATTTAGGGACAAGATTAGGTTCGAATGGAATTTGGAATGAACGGAAAAAAATGGTAATAGCAAAAGGAGAAGTAGCTAAGAGCGTTATAAGAGCACATTTAAGAAAAATTCTAGATATAAGAGTAAATTGGCAGAAAAGAATTACACAACTACAGTAGAAGCAAAAATGTTATATGGGCAGAGAGATATGAAGTGTAGAGGATTCATGCAAAGATGTTGATAAAATAAATATAAGTTTTTGTAAACAGATCTTAGATTTACTGATAGCATTCTCAAATTGTGTTGTCCAACTAGAATTAGGTAGATATTTCACCAAGATAATAATTATTACAAGATTTATGAAATACAAATAAAGAGTTATCGCATTTAAAGAGAGTGGTATTATTAAGAATGTTACAGTGTCCAAGATAAATTTAAATGGAAAGGATCATGGTATCTAAAAGTGCAGGATATTTTGCAACAAATAGGTTTGGGAAACTTATGGATAATTAGGGAATAACACAACAGAGAATTCTGGGAAGAAATAAACCTAAGACTGGAAGATGTTTAAAGACAAATATTTGGTAGTATGTGAGAAAAGAGTTCATTGAGACTTTAAAGGGAAATAAAAATAATATGGGGTAGGGCTTGGTCTAGTAGTTAGCGTTGCTGACTGCCGGCTGAGAGGCCCGGGTTTGATTCCCGGTACCTACTTAGGAATTTTTGTAAGTAAAGGAGGTCTGGAACAGGGTCCATCCAGCCTCATGAGAACAATTGGGGAGCTACCTGATGGAGAGGTGGCGATCTTCGATCTAGCAAGCTGTGATAAAGCGACCAGCAGGATGGGGTGTGCTGATCACAAGCCCTCTTGCAATACTGCCCTCTACCAATGATATCATGTGATGGAGGTAGAGGACGCAGCGATCTTTGCAGTAAGCTAAGACCCATATGGGGCTGTAAAAAGCTTTATGTATGGGGTAGGGAGAATATATAGAACAATGTGATTAGGTAGGTCAGGAAGAGTTTCCATAATCTATAACTGGAGTTATGAATTTAAAAGGGTTAGGATATGATAAAGAGGTAGAAAAATGCCAATATGTGAAGAAACCAATACGGATTTTCATTGTTTATTATTCTGTAGGAAAACAAAAAGAATAAGTTTGGTCAACAAAAATGGAAGAATTTAAATGGGAAAATATTAGTTAGAAAGGGTTTAACTGTTAAAGGAGAGAAGAATATAAAAATGATAAGGAATTATTTGGATAAAGTTAGAGAGAAATTGATGAGAATGATTAATAGGAAGATAGAAGGAAATGTAACCTTAGAAGTACAATATGTTAGATAAATATAAACAAGAATAGGATAATACAGCAATATGATGTATTTTTTTTTTTTTTTTTATTGATTTATTTATGGACGCTCTTTAACAGCTCAGGTCATCAGCGTCCCATTCAACTCAAGGCGTGAAACGGCCGACAAATTTTGCTCAGAGGTCTCTCTTTCAGGCTTGAGGTTCTTTTTTGTGCTGTAAATGTACGACACGGGACTCATGGCTTTACTTCCCTTCCAAAGGAAGCCATACTTAGGATTTTTACGCCCGAAAAAATCCATCGATCCTGGCCGAGTTCGAACCCGCGATCTTAGGTTTAGGAGGCAAGTATGGTAACCACTACACCACCAGGACCGACAGCAATATGATGGTCACCAATACACTAATAACCTGGAGTTGTGAGTATTGGGATCAGAATGTAAAAAGGGACCCTAGAAAAAAATATCTAGTGGTGATAAATAAAATTAGTATTAACTAAAAATGTAATTAGAACTTGTTCAGTGAAGCAATTCATACAAGATCTTAATTATAAAATTAGTGTTATTTTATTTTATTAAAATTTAAGTTTTGAATATAATATATTATGTAGTCTATGCAATATATTTTTAATAAATTTTCATTTTCATTTCATTACTAAAACCTTTATCTAAATTCTAAATAATTAAACAAAGTAAACCATTTCCACCTTGAATGCATCAGTTCCCAATCCCTGGTTCATCAGCAGCAGCAGTCTACTGAATTCCAGGGACAAGGCTGTGACCCAACTCAAGGTACTAAAATAAAGTATTTCAAATACTCTACCTATACCACTATATATCGCTATATCACTAGCTGCAGTCTATATAAACTACTAATTCCTTTATTTTTCAAATACCTATTGTAAAGCTATGTTTATTCATCTACTAGAACCATTTTCAACATCACAAACTGAATAATTTAAATCATTTTAATATAATTTCACTCTCAGCCATCCTCAGACTAATGATATTTTTCCAATAGCGATCATTCCCTTCTTAAGGCTTATTTGTGTTAATCCATATAAGGTAATATGATAAAGATTCAATCCAGGCTCTTTGCTTACATGAACATACACCAAAATTTCCCTTTTATCTAAACGTACAACTATTAACTCCCTTTAAGTTATTTCCCCTTTAGTGCCCAGTTCCATTTATTTTTAACTTTACCCAAGAATTCCCTATATTCCTGCTATATATACTGAAGTTCTTCATTAAGGCTATCCAAATAAACATTTCTCATTTATAAACTTTTCCTCCAGAGTCCTGTTCCTTTGCACTCAAAACACTATGCTCCATAAGGCTATCTTTCTATCTAATTTAAGCCATTTCTCAATTATAAACTCTCTCCTCTAGTGTCCCATTACTTTGTATTACTCAAAATACTATATGCTGTATATATTTCTTTCCTCCACATATTGGACACTAATTCTGAAAAAGTTTTTCCTTATTCCTTTTAATCTCTACACACTTGCTCTTACCCATGCAATGCTCCCTTTGTTCTTTGCTTACTTTATCAATGTACTTTTTTCTTTCCCATTTATTTTTTATTGGTTTAAAAAATAATAAGGATCTTTTATCTCCTATCTTGCTAAACAATTTTTATACTTTTGTATCTTCAAAGCTGCTCCTTATATCTTTCCAAATACCATTTACATGAAATATTATACTTACAAAGCTGTTGACAATGGAGGGTAATATATCCTAAACTTACAAATTTATTTTTTACACTAAACTCCATTTACTTATATAAAATAAGACGCATTTCGGGAGAATCTCTCCCATCTTCAGTTGCTCTCTGAACCGCCATTACTCAAAACGATGGCTAGGCACCCAGATGCCAACACAAGAATATCCGGGTGCCTAGCTATCGTTTTGAGTAATGGTGGTTCAGTGAGCAACTGAAGATGGGAGAGATTCTCCTGAAGCGCATCTTATTTTATGTAGGTAAATGGAGTTTAGTGTAAAAAATGAATGCCTAAGTTTACCATTTACATTGTTCTCCTCCTTCTCCAAATATCCCTCAATCCTTTGTTTCCCAAAATTATCCTAAGACTATTACTTCACCCATTGCTCCTTACTCTTTTCTTGAAATTCTAAGCAGTTTCGCAACAAATTTCTTTTATTTAAATTTAGAATTCTAAAGCAATATTTAAGAGCTCTCTCTGTAATCACACCTTTTCTTACTACTCTTCACATTTCAATTTGTCCAACTTCCTTTGCTGTTGCACTTGGTAGGCCTAAAATTTTCCTACAAAACATCCTATACACAACATCCACAATTTCCCATCTTCCTGCTAGTCCCTATATTTAAATACTGTATACATTTTTACTTTAACCACCATATCATATTTATTTTTCTAGCCAGTTAACATTTATATCTGGTATTCTACATTTACAACCTATAACTGCTGCTAATGCAGTTCCCAATTTATCATTTCATCTCATGTATCATCAGTGTCCACCGCCTGTGGTGCCTCAGTAGTGAAAACGGGCGTTAAACACTACTACTACTAATGCTCCTTTCCCTTTTGCCAAGGCTAATTTTTTTCTGCTTCTCCCATTTACCGCCCCACTGATTTTGACTCCTAAATAAATACAATCCCTAGCTACCTTATATTATTTATCTCCTTTCCTCCACTTCTTATATTTACTCAATTTTGCTCCTTTACCTTCAAGCTCCAACCATTACATTATTTATCTATTTAATACAAACTTTGCTTTAAATCAATTTTTGAGATAGATCCTACAACTATGTCATGTGTAAATAATAACCTAGGGATTGTAACATTATTAATAACTGGCAACAAATTGTTACTCTTTCCAATCTCTGTTATTATATCATTAATGTTGTTATACTTCTTGTAATGAAAGTTCAAAATAAATATTCTATAATGAAAAGTATCTATCTTGTCAGTAATTAATTAATGAAAAGTTTGAGAGTTCCTGCAATGTGAATGAAATGGTTAGAAAGATTATATGAGGCTGTGGCTGAGTCTAAGATAATGTATGCAATAGAAATTTGGGGAGTGTTAAAGGGGGTGGATAAAGGCTGATGTGGTACATAGAATGTTTTACAGAGAAGTTCTGGGGCTACCAAAAAGTTTGCTGAGATGAAGTTAAGTTTGGCAGAATTAGGAAGAGTAGGAAGGAAAGGTTTAATAGTGGAAAGAATCTTGAAATATTGGGCCAGATATCTTGAACTAGACAACAATTAAAAGAATTAAAATTTTTTAAAAATTGTAAAAACTAAAAAATTCATTTGGAACTAACTAACATATGTTAGTTCATATGGAACTAACTAAGGTTAGTGAAGCATGAAGAGTGTTAGACTACAGATTTAATTAAAAGAATGTTTATGTATCAAAGAGATGTATTGGGAAGAGAGAATTGGTATGGGGCGATGGGGAAACTATTAGAAGAAATGGGAATGGGAGATGTATGGTGACTAGGAGAAAGTAATGTTAGTGGATTTTGGAAAGAAGTGAGACAGAGGGAAGAAGATATAAGAAAGCAAGAGTTTTGGGCTAGTTCAGAGGATAAAAGTTGTTTAGATTATATAAAGTAGTCATCAAAATAAATTAAGGATGGGAGAAATATATAGATAATTTTATCAATTTGGAAGAGTGGGCTTGACATAGATAAGTGCAGGGGTAATATTTTTAAAAGGATAAGAATAAATTTTAAAAAGGATGTATTATATATGTGGGCAAGTAGATAACATTGCTCCATTGTTTAATTGAATGTGAAATGGTAAAAAGGTTGTAGGATAGTATTTGGGATGGAAAATGAGACAATGTACAACAAGATATAGTGGCAATAAAAATGTTAACAGACATGAGGATAGAAAAAAATCTATAAGATAGGGGAATTCCTAGGAAGGAGCTGGAGGGCACACGCAATGGCAAAAATGGTAATTTGTGTTAGCGATTCTTTATCATACTTGATACTTTGCTGAACTTGATAAGTTTTGGTATTGATAAATTTTTAGATTAATTTTGATAGTGTTAAATTGTTATATATTATGTGTGTTTGTTTAGGTGTAATTGAATAACTCAGAAATTATTAGTATAGAAATTGCAGTTAATTGGTTATAATAATGGTTTGGGTATAAATTACTTATAGTATTGTTTTTCTTTTGGTTGGATCAGACTCTGGCCCCTTGGATATTTCAGTAACTGTTAATGAACCAGAGACTGGGGGGGGGGGGGGGGGAGAATCAACCAAATTGGAATTTTGATTGGAGTTAGTGCCTTTTCTGAAATTGCCAAAGGCACTGATTCGAATTGTTATATTTTAATCTTAATTGGGTTTATTGTGTTTATTTTATTATAAATATTTTGCATGTTGATGTGTGTAAGAAATAAAAATTCATTCATTTATTCATTCATTCATTCATCCAGGATACACTGTAGAAAAAATTAAATTAAAATTACTCTAATATTAGGAATATAATATAACAAAACATGAAACATGTATAGCATGCCTATGAGCAAATAAACCCTTATTGTTGCTATTATTATTATTATTATTATTATTATTATTATTATTATTATTTACTAATTATAAGCTTTTTATGGAAAAGTATTTAATTTCTGTAAACCTTAAATCTTATTAATAATATTGCATGTAATGTGTATCTGAACATGTAATACATCATATTAGGGAATAAATACTGTAATTAGCTCCTAACAATGTCAGAAGCCTATTAACAGCAAATAAACATTCATTCAGCATATGCATAAACAATTCTATCAACAGTTCATGTACAAGTGCATCTAGAATATGGCTGGATGGTTGCTAGTGGCCTTTGGGGAAGCTGATATTTGTAATTTTTCCCCCCTAGCTTCCCATTAAAGAGCTTCCAAATTATTTTTCATTTGTTTGTTGCTCTCAAGTTGACTGCATTTCAGTAGATGCTCTTGCATGTGAAATGTCAGAAGTTTTTTAACTTTATTATGGTAATGAGAGTACTGTATTGGAATCCATTGTCAAAGGGGACAAGTTATGGTCCCATTCTAATACCCTCTTTTAAAAGGAGAATATTGGAGTTGTAGAACAAGAGCAAAGAATTTCCTAGAAAGATCAAGATCCATGAAAACATCACAAGGGCCATTTTTTGGAACTGCAGAGAAATTTTATGATATACTTATAAAATAAAAAGAATACATTGGCGAGTAGAAAATACTAAGTTGAGCTACAGTGTTTTTAGCATAGTGCCATCTGGGAAAAGAGGCATGGAATGCTGAGTGAAGGAGTCTGTCCGGCACCAGTCAACAACTGCTGTTGTTGCCAAGGTTGCTGTGAACACATTTGACTTCCAGAAGCTGGATCATCCATTTTGCAGACTAGATATTACCCCCTGTGACTACTATCAATTTTCAAAATTGAAATCTGACTTTCAAAGTTGGAGAAGATATTAAGAATGTATAACGATCAATGCTAAATTCCATAAATTAAACTGCAGGAAATTGCAAAAAAAGCAACAAATGGAAGAATTTTAGCTGACAACAGCAGCAGATGAATTAAAAATGAGTTGAAAATATTTTCAGGTATGTTAAACAGTTAATTTATCAAAATCAGATCATTTTATTGTGATGAAGATACCTTTATGTACGTTACTCTAGCTTATTTATTCCCAAAAAGTATACATATGTAATTTACTAAAATTTGAAAGTGCTTAATAAAATATAAGGTCATATTTAAACTCAACACCTTTTTCAGTTTAATTATTAAAGTTTTTTAATATTACCTATGTTGCTTCCTCTCAAGCTGAAAAAATTTAACTAAATATTTAATAATTATTATAGAAATAAAAACTCTAAACAAATAAAACAAAATTAAATACAAAATATATAAAATAAAAAAATAATGTAATTAATTACATAAACATAAAAATTAAAAATCAAATCATAAAGAAATAAAACGAACCATTATACAAACGTCAACATCTGGAAAAACAGACTCATAAAGTCGTTTAATGCAAGATGACTGGCAGTTGCTCACCATTGCTAAGGACACAGCAGCTGAAGAGGAATCAACTTCCTCAGCCAATGTTGCCGCTGCTGCTTTCCCATTAACTGCTTCTGGTTTCTTTTTAGATTTCTTTGTTACTTCTACTGGTTGCTTCCTCCACATGTAATTCACAAATGTGAATTCAAGAAGAGCACAGAAAACAAATGCTGCAACAAAGTAGGAGGGTATAAATGTAAACACTGATGTCATGCAGTTGCATCATACATAAATAGATGTTATTACAAAGGCTGTTCAATAAAGAATTATAATTTTTATAGGTATAATTCCTCATCTTATAATTTAGCTTTATAACATTAAATTAGTTTTAAGTGTGATGCACACATGTTACTAGTTTCATTCTTGTCCCTTCTGGCTGCCATCTGTAAGAGGTATGCAAACTGAAACATGTTCAGTTCTGTTTATAGCAAAAACCAGGTGATACAAAATGAACAATATGCTGCTCTGAAATTTTGCTTTAATCTTAACAAATCTTCAGCTGAGGCCTGTGGAGAGTTTATTCTTTCCTATAGCACAGCTCAAAAATGGAATTTTAAAAAGAGGAGGCAATAAATTTCAAAGGAAAGTGAATCCAGCACTCCAGTTTGTGCTCTAACTGAAGAAAACATTAACACCACTGCTGTAATTGAGGGAGAGAATTATCGAATAACATTAAGAACACTTTCAGCAATGCTGATAATTTCACCGAGTTTCACCCACATGTAACTGAAAAGTTGCACATGAGTTATGTTTGTAAAAAATGGATTTCAAGACTTGGTTTCAGAACAAAAGGACATTCACATACAGGTTTTGATGCAGTTGAAAATCATTTTACAGGAAGATGTGAGTTTTGTTTAAACGTAATTATTGCCAATGAAACTTGGCTACATCATTTCGATCTGGAGAACAAACAGCAAAGTTCTGTGTGGAAGTCTTATTACCACCATACCAAAAAGGCACGAAGAATTGCTTCTGCTGGGAAAGTTATGGTGGGTGTATTTTAAGAATACTACTACATGGCATTTACAGCCTCCTTTGGGCCTTGGCATTCCTCAATCTTTGCCTCCATTCCTCTCTGTCTTCAGCTTTCCATCTCTACACTCAAATTCTGACAATCTGTTGGGCATCTCTATAGACTGCATCCTCCCATTGATTTTTTGGTCTGCCTTTGGTCTTGTTTTGAACAGTTTCCCATCTAATATTTTCTTTGGGGTTCATTTGTCCTCCATTCTTTGAACAGGTACTGCCCATCTTAGATGTCTAATCTTAATCTCTTGTATTAAGTTGATCTTTTTATATATGTCATGTATTATAAAAATCATTTCTGTTTTTAATAATTTTTAATGTATACTTGAATTTAAGCAGTTAAGCTGTGATGTTTAATAACATCCCATATCAAATGTGTGGATCAACGGGATGATAACCACTACCAGCGTCACCACTAAAGTGGTTCCTTTTAGTGTCACAGTACTATACATTTATTCATAAATATGGCTAAACAATCAACTCTTGTTTTTATGTGTAAACATTATTTTAAGCATGATTCAGCTTGTCTTATTTAGAAATTTTCTGATCAGTTCTCTCCTTAAAGCACTGCAGTTTATGATACTGTTCAGAGATATTAGCTAACTCAGTGTTTAAAAAATTTAAAACATAAACATACCTGTGCATGTGCCCATCCACACATCAATTGCCTTTACATAGCTCACCTGGGGCAGACCACTCTGGATCCCTGCAAAAATATATAAATCTTTAAGTCAAAACAATAAGCTAGTGTTTACCATATGACACATACCAAGAAAACTTTTAAATATTACAAAAACTGTAAAGGTTCCAGAGAGAACACAACATAACATTAAAATTTAATATATGCACTGGTAATTATACTATAGTTAATGACTTTAAGGTGAACAAGATGATTGCTAAAGTTCCTACTGTCTAATGAAAATGAAACAAGCCTGCAGGTGCTACATTACAAAAGTTAAATTCTGTAAGGCTTTAGGATATGGTATTCTGCATATGCTCCAAAATCTCTTATATCAAATCACTTAATTTTTACCAATTACAGTTATAGGATGCATGTTATTTATCACCCCAAAACCAGGCATTTATGGAATGTGAGAAAATTATATACCATTGTACCAAACTGTACAAACTGATTTTTTTGCATTTTGATTGAATTAGAAACTTTGACTATCTTACCATTAGAGGAATAATACTCTATTGAACACCTGCATTAAAATTACCATTTCAGTTACTCAACTTCAGATTGCAAACTATTATTTTTCAACATATACATAAAAAAAAAGATAACTTATCAACAGCAAATAAAATATGATTCCTATAACTATGAAAGAGTGCAGTTACAACATTCACCATAGGTCAGAACTGTTCGGCCAAATTGGCCAAATATTTCAATAAAATTGGGGTTTTTCCCACTTCGTCTAGTGTACAATCTACAAGATAAAGCAGATCAAAACATCTTAATGACACCAAGTGCTTCTATCAAAGCATCTTCGACTAAAAAGTCTGGAGAGCAAGAGAGTACATTGCCTTTAATTACAATGTAGGAGCTTAGAGTCATAACAACATATCTATAAAATTAATAGTATAAATGAAAAATAAGTTTTGCAACAACAGAATCAGAATTACTATCATTGTTACCATTTCAGTGAATGTGCTATTATATATGATACTTCATTGTTAATAGAATCTGCTTATATTTGCACGACAATTTTTTGGATGTAGGTTAAGTATTACATAAGAAAAATATATGTACTGCTGAAGATATGATTTGACTTTAAACAGCTTGTTATATTTGCAAGTTACACCTGATTTAATATTAATAACAATAGAAGTAATGCACTTATGTACAGCTTGTTATATTTGCAAGTTACACCTGATTTAATATTAATAACAATAGAAATAATGCACTTAAGTACACATATATATACACACACACACAAAATAAAGTAACACTTGAACAATGTAACTAATAAGAATTAAAGAAGTAGAAAAAGAATAAAACATTTAAATTTTCACGGATTATTGCTTGCTATATTTCAAATCTCTTGTGTTCTTCAAAGGAAAATATATAATCAGTGATAATATGTGAATATTTAGTGTTTTATTTATTTTATGCTTCGTTAGTTATTGTTATTGGTTTTATATATATATAATAGAACTAAAATAACAATAGCTAAAAAAGTAGAAAAGAATAAAACACTTTGAAAAAAATCACAGATTACATATGCTTTTCTAGTTATTGTTATTTTAGTTACATTGCTAATAAACATTATTTTTAATTTATGTATATATGTTGCTGAATTACATCTTATTATTGTTAAATAAATAATTTCATAAGTCTTCCTTCTAATAGTGATCAAGAAATGACTGACCAGAAAATTATCCTGAATAGAACTCTTCCAGAATTATCAATTATCTGATGATTGACCACATACTCAAAACAAGCCGCTCTACATTAAAATCGGGGCGGGCAGGCAGGGAAACATATGATTTGATTGTAAAAACACCAGAATGACAGCCAAATAAATTCTAATGCACTTAAAATTTTATATTACTCACCCATGTCACATAAGAATATGCTGAATATGCCTTCATTTTCCACGCAGTTTTTGGCTTCTTATTAAATTATCCATCACCCTTCATATCCTCAAAACTTCTTGAGAAAGTGGAACGCTTAGACTTTGGCCTTAGCTTAATTAACTTCGTAACCCTTTGAAGAAGATACCTAAGAGATTTAGGAGAATTTTTCAGGCGGTGTTCAATTTAATCAGATTTCTTCTGTGGGCTCTACACATAATCTTTTTCGGGAAATCTTTCAATATACGGCAACCAACTCATTTGTTTAATGTTTTCCATGATGCACGAGGTTTGCATGTGGATTTGCTGGAGTCAAATTAGAGTATAAGGAAATTGAAAACAGGCGGGAAATGTCCCGAAAATCCGCGAAAAGAACAATTCGTGGTGTGATTATTCTGCCCCTCACGGACTGTTGAATCGATTGGTTCAGTGCACAGCAAAATACATAAGCAAGCATTTAATTCGACAGTTCATACCGCCCGGGACTATTATCGTTTCGGATGTGATTGACTTACCGCATTGCAGTCCCCTGCCATCGCGTCGATCATCAGATAATTGGATGATGCTATAGATACAAGCTCAGAAAAACAGATTGCTATACAAGAAATTCCAGATAATTGTGAAGTCGCTTATTAAGGTAAGATGAAGATATAAAAGTATTAACTAAAGTTAAATTCATAAAAAGTATTATTCTGACAAATAATAACAAAGTTTGATTAATTAATTACCCATGTTTCCATTAATTTGTACAAGTTTGTACCCGATCATAAAAATCAATACCAATTTCAGGAGCAAATCATTGACTTCTCGTGCCATGCACCATGGGTCTCTGAGGCTAAAGAATACAGCAATAGCGCAATTAAATCTAACTTACCTGTACAGACCGACGAAACACGGGCTACAGCCACGCATCCTTTCACGAATGCCAACGGAGAAAAAAATGCTCATATTTCTGAAAACTTTAGCGCCTATGCTAAAAAGCAGCTGTGTTATTGTTTTATTAAAACTAACTTCAGGATTCTTGTGTAAGTTAGAAGTAAGTATGTTAGTGTGGAAAAGTTTAATGTTACTACCCATTTTCTAAAAAGACAGCAAACTTACGCCTATCACTGTGAAATGTGCTGTTAGAGAGTGTTAGGTGTTTTTCCCCCCTCACCCTGTTCATCGTGAGTGCATCAAAACAGTTTGTATACCTGGAATGTGGGAGAAAATTAAGTACAATAAAAATATAGGACAGCATGTGTCTATAGTACACCTACAAATGTTGAAAGTACGGACAGTAAACACTATGTGTGTGTGTGTGTGTGTGTGTGTGTGAATTATGTGTATGTGTGTATGTATGTGTATGTATATATATATAATCTGTAGTTGTTTTAAAGATTTAGCACATTAACATAAAAATGCACGTTTGCTTAGAAATATGTTCCATGACACAACTTTAAAAATTAGATAATTTTATTCGTTTTTAACCTTTTTTTAAATGTTTCTGAATATTATATTTCTAAATAGTCCAGAAAGTTTCAATATGCATAAGTGTGGAAAGTTTCGTATCATTAAGTTGAATCGTTTGTGAATTAGATAATAAATTACTATTTGTTAAATATGGCAAAAAGAAAAAGTAATGCATTTTGTGATATAATTTTGCTTTTTGATCTGTTTTCTGGTATGGCTAGTATAGGTATCGTGTCAATTACTGGGTCTAACGCTAAAGATGTTTCTGTTCTCAAAAAAATGGAGGAAATACTAGTCCAAGTGAGTAAACAAGAAAGTTGCAAATATTCTGTGCCCCTATTAGAACAAAAAGAAAATTTTACTTACGAGTTTTGCGATGCCAATATGGAAAATTTCACAACAGAACTTGAAGTTGTGAAGAAACACACGGCATCCTGCAACATTAGGTGCAGTTTGCAATCAAAATGAACAAGTACCCATGCCCAAACCTAATGAAATGTCCCAGAAGAGTAAAATTTTTCCACAGAGAGAGAAAAAAAAGTGACACAGAAGAAGAAGAAGAAGAAGAAGAAGAAGAAGAAGAAGAAGAAGAAGAAGAAGAAGAAGAAGAAGAACAAAGCGAGAGAAAAAATATCATTTCATTCGCCTTGCAAAACTTGCTACAACGGAAACCAACAACCTCGCGCTTTCTTTGCAGCAAGATGGGAAAGAATACTGTTAAAAGAGCATGCATTATTTCCTTTACGTGTTACATTACTACATGACAGTTTCCCATTTCATTTCACTGAATGTGAATAACTATTAACATACCTCCTACAAAGTTTATTTTTGGCATGCGATTGCATGTTTCTGTGCATCAAGACTCTTTCCAGTTGCCTGCTTTTGTTGAAGTCACACTATCACACTTCTCTTGGAATTGCCTCGGTTTTCTCCGCTGATGTTCGTGAAAGGAGGCGTGACTTAAGCCCACGTTTCGTTGGTCTGTACAGGTAAGTCTAAATCCGTTGGGGTCTAAATTTAGTCCGTGATGTAAAGCTTAAATTCAGTAGAGCGATATACATCAATGGACAAAGAAGGACATTTTGGCGACAAAGCAATTAGATGTCTTCCGAGAGATGGTATATTCATTTTTTCTCAGTAAAACGATGCCGTTTTATAAGATACAGCATTCTTACATTAGCGTTATTCATAATCAAATTATTTCTACCATATACTTAACCTGAACTCTGCGAAGAAACAGCTAGCAGAGTGGTTACTCCCAGAGTGGTGCGTCCGGGCACAGAATCCACATCCATCCAGAAGGATACCCAAGAGATCACTACTATTAGGATGGTAGGAAGATAGCTCTGTACCAGATGAAACCCCACCGAGCGGCTTAGATGAAATTCTGCCACTAAACAGCTGTAATTCCCTGTAAAACACAATAACATTTTATATAAAATTATAATTATATCATACAAGGTCACCAGACATATGACTAATTTAGTTTTTTGACACGACGTACCATTAGATCTGCAGTTTAAGACTATATTATTTGTAAGCCGAACAAAAATTTAATATCACAATGCAAACATGTTTACTGAAAAATACAGACAAATATTAATTATTTTTTAATTCCACTTTGTTTTGAAGCTGAATAGAGCGATTCTGCATTTCATTGTAAACAATCTTCATGTGTCTTTTCAGTACCTAAGCATGTGATCAACAATGGAGATCAGCCAGATGTCGGTGAAATGGATGGTAAAAGCAAAAGATATAGGGAAAGTAATACCCGAAAATTCTTTTATTGGGGATGTAACTATCAGATTTTATTTATTTATTTTTCATTATTTCATTTACACCGTCTTTAAAACATACGACTATGTTCCACAAAATAATTTTTAAGGTTAGTACAGCTCCCGTAAGGAGGAAGGCGGAAGATGGGGTTCTAATCTCTTCAGATGCTCTGGTACGAGCTCTGCAAACACACTGAGTAATGTTGCATTTCATAGAAGTACGAGGGCTGTTAAATTAAAGAATAATAAAAATAACAGCTGTGTGTGCAGGTACAACATGCTAGTGAACCATTTCTTGAATATCGAAAAATGAGATGACTACAGCTTTCCAAGCAGAAACTCTCCACCATTGCTCTACACACACCTTTGCTGTTTGCTGTCTGGATCGAAATGATGTAACCAAGTTTCATCCACAGTGATTGAAAGAAACTGTTATAACATCATCTTCAACTGGATGTAATCCTACAGCGAGCGTCCTTTCGTTCGGAAATCAGCAGTTTTGGGACTCACGTGCACAAACACATCTCATGTACAACTTTTTAAAATTACCAATGTGAGTGTGACATCCAATAAATGTTTCACAATATATTAAAAGCGTTTTCTTAGTGTTACTCGACGACTCTCTCACAGTGACAGCAGCTGTGTTAATATTTTCTTCCGTTAAATGACGAATTGAGCTCCAGGTCTACCTTCCTGTGAAATTGATATCTTCCTTCTTTAAGCATTTTGAACCACATTCGAGCTGTACTGTAGGGAAGAACAAATTCTCTATAGGCCTCAGCTGAAGGTTTATTTACTCTAATGTACAATTTAAGAGCAGCACTGTGTCACTCCCATTTTCCTGTAGGCAGTACTGAACATGCTCAACTTGCACACCTCTCATAGGCGGTAAGAGGAAATAACAGCAATGAAAAATTCACCAGGGGGCTGTCTCAACATGTACGTTGTTGAGAACGGGAGGTATCCCCACTGAATGATGATGATGATGATGATGATGATGATGACGATGACGACGATGATGATGATGATGATGATGTTTGGTACAGCACTTTCAATTTTAGAATTGAATTACATGTGAGAATAAAACCCTTAATACCAACATTAGTTTTTGGAAGACACTCTCCGCTGTCCCAACCATTGCTGCTTGTCCTTGAGCTTAATTTAACAACACAGATATGCAGATTAATGCAAGAATTTAATAAAAGTTTTCCAAAATGGACCAGTGCAACTTAGTAAAACTTTGGTGGTCCAAATCAGGCACTGGACATTATTTATTAAAACATGCCACTGCACGAACCCACGAAATTAAAAACTGGTTGTATAATATGCTCTCAGTAGCCAATAAAATGCTTTCTGAAACACACTGTAAAATATTTTATTTACTTTTCTTTCATACAGTAGCTTAGGATCTGTGCATAAAAGTTATGACTGAAATAATGAAAACACAGTAACACGATCCTACCTCATCCATCGCTGTACTCACAGAGGCAACGAGCCACAAGCACACCATAGAATTGCCCTTACATCGCGAGGAGATATCTCTGGAGCTCAGTTCCGAGCGACAGCGTAAAGAACCGAACTCCTTCCCGAACGGGAGATGTATACACACTTTTCTCTAATAGCGAGGAGTGTTTTTTTAAGGACTGAGGAAAACCTGGAAAAAAACATGTCAGGAAGGACGGACCTGGCGGATTCGAACCCCAGACCTCCCGCTTACGAGTCCGCGCTTTAACGACCTCGGCCACCCGTGGCGGTAGCGAGGAGTGTGATTAAGGAAATGCTAGTTAGCATAGAGTGTGAATAAGAAAGTAAGTAAATAAGTGTAATGTAAAAATACTACCTCTGACAATACTGTAAGGTACTATTGTGCGTGCTATAGCTCAGGCAAGTATGTTTCTCAAAGTGAAGGTGTCAGACACTTAAAATTGTAAGGAAGCAATAAAATCGGTGGTGTATGTCCTGCAAAGATACAAGTCAGGTAAGCCGAAGATGGAAAATGACTACTAAATTTATCCCAACTCATGATGGTCATCAACATGACTTAAGTCACTTGGGAATGTCAGAAAAAGCAAGGAGCTATATAGCTGCAGATATTGCAAAGTAAATTCCTTTTCAAGTCATACTGGGCAAAATTAGAGATTCGGTGTCAAAAGCTAAATTACAAAGAAGTCATCTAATAACCAGGCAGGATTTATATAACAATCAACAATGCTATAATTTGTGCTTTTCTTCCGTCAAGCATCAAAATGATGGAACTGGTGTATTAAATAAAGCAAAACATGACATTGTTATATAAAGTAATGTTGTTAAAGCCCAACATCGCGTAAGACATGGAATTTTTCAGTTTTCTCCGTAGCTTGCAATTAAGTGGAGTCCGTTATGTCTCACATTTTCGCGACAGGTCAAGAAATCTTGTCCTTTTTTGTGCCTGCACTTTTCTGCTTACGAATTCATTTCAAAGGCCAGCAGTCGCAAGGAAGCAAAATATTGTGTCTGTTCGTTACTTAACAGTAATTTTCTTTGTAACCTATTTTATTCGAAAAAAATAACAAATCTGTTGATAAGACCGGCCTAAATTACTGACTGCTTTCCTACATTTATAAAGTTAACCAGTACGAAAGCACAATATAAATAATATCAGCGCATTCCCATTGCAAAACTTGATGCAACGGAGGCGAACATCTTGGCGCTTTCTTTGCTGAAAGATTCTGCTTCCGCTGCTGACGTTCGGGACTGACTGAGGAGTTCGGCTCTCTCCGCTATCGCTCGGGTCTGAGCTCCAGCGATGTCTCCTCGCGGTGTAAGGGCAAGTCACAATGGCGTTGCCAGCATTATAGTACCACTGAACTATTTATCATTTTCCTAAATATTACAGGCAAAGGTCCAATTTCAGATTAGTTTTCCCCATTATCACTAAGTTTCACGCGGCAGAGGCCGATAAACTTTTACCATGAGTTTATGGATTAGTTTAGTCTTTAAAGTAATCTAGATATAAAGGGTAATACAACTGCTTTTAATTACCGTACGAGTGCTACATTTGTTTTATCGAAAGCAGGCGATTGCGGGCAAATCTCTTATAGAATATTATAATTTATTTCAGAATAATTTATATTTCCACAAAGTGGAGCATCGAATAATGAAGCAATAATGTGGCATTTATTTAGGTAATTATGCAGTATTTACCATCTAATGCTATTACATTTTTTACAATTCGGAATGCAAAGCGAAATGTCTTAGATATCTAAAAATGGGATAATGTATATCATTTATTAGCTCTACAAATTAGAATTACTAAGAAATTACTTTGGAAAGACCATGATAATGATGGTCTTTCCAAAGTCCCGATTATTACCAATTTGAAATGACTCCTGGCAATCAGATGCGTCGATTTTCACGATCTCAAACTGCGGCATGCGCAGATCTTTGCCCATGATGACAGGGTTCATGGCCTTCCATTCCAAACTCAGCTCTTCTATTGTCTTGGAAACTGGGAAAAAAACAAAGAAATTTGCATACATGATTACTCTGTAAGCGTTAAATGAAGCTAATATACAGGATATATGAAAAATAAATAACCAGATATTTAACATTTACACGAAATGACCATGAAGTTGCTTGAATTGCCTCTAATACAACAAATGCCTGACATTGACCTCACACCTATTCATACACTACTTTGTACTAACAGTACTCAAATGTAAACAAATGTAATTAATTGCACTCTGTCTCCTAGTAGAGTCAGAGACGTTCTTGTAAATACGTCAGGCCAGACATCTGTGTCTATTTTTATTTATTTAAGAGCTTACATAACAAAATATTACAACAAGAGAGTTGCTCCCCAAAGAGCAAACGATCATGCTCTGGTGCAAATTCAGTTTTTATATACTTATACATTGAAACTTTGCACATGTAAATTAGAAATGTAGATTCAGAAAAATCTTAAAAATAATGATATTAAATACATAAGTGCAAAACAATATGGATCATATGATAATTAGCGCATTGTAAATTCTAGGTCCAAAACATCTGTTATGTAAAGATTCTGCAGTAGTATGACATATGGGTTCAGTAATTAGGAAACAGCTGTTATGTCTCGTGGAGTAATCATGATGTTCAACTTTGAAATTTTCCCGGTATTTATGAAAATAGGTAAACACAGAGAGTTTATATGTTTACTCAATAGTTAGAACATTAAACTGCACGAAAATTTGATTCTTTGGATGATCCATAGTTTTATGTAAACAAACTTCAATAATACGCCTCTGTAACAATGTTAACGCAGAGAGAGCGAATCATCCCCAATCTAATATTCCATCTGAATTAGTAGAGTGAAACAGAGCTAAATAAACTACACGGAGTACATAATCAGATAAGAAAGATCTAAGAATGTAGAACTATGTGTTGTTTTTCGCATTCTGTTACACGTGTAAGTTATATGCATATCCCATCTTAAATTTTGTCAATAATAAATAGTACCTAAGTATTTCACATAAATTGAAACAATCGACAAAGGGCAAGTGCAGTTAATTAAGTTTTGTGTATAATAATTTTATCGTAACTATTTAATTTTTATTCTCAGCTTTGAGGTGTAAAGAACATTTAATTAAGTTCGTTTTAGAAACGCTCAGGATTTGCGTCTAGCCAATCCTTAATCGCATTAATGCCTCTATTAGCATTTTGATGTGCTTCATACCAGCCAGTAGCGCTAAATATGTATCTCTGCATAACAATATATAGATCCACAATATTTTGCAGTATTCATTTTAAGCATATCAACTTCTATGGCCGAACATTCCTAGATTGTATCCTATGTAAACATTAACCACGTGGCATTTATCGCATGACACTCTACTCATACAAAAGTACTGCATTCTACATACATGTAAAAGTGGAAAACAAACTGTAATTATTATATACTTTCATATTTTATAATCATAAAAATCCACCGCCTACTAATATAGTATTCATTCGTATCAAATAACATAGTTGTTTAGATAAATAAAACAAAATGGCACACCAGTGAAAGTTCAATTCTAATAGTGAATAAACACAAAAGAGGCAAGGTTTTAAGTAGTTTACATTCAGATCCATTCTAAGAATGAACGGAGTATAGAAACAAGTCATTTATAAGTAAGAAGAACAGAATTAAAAGGAAAAACTCTGCAATGGAATATACAAACAAGGGTTTTGATTTCTGGAAGACTGTCATCTGAACAGATGGCGGCAAGTTACAGCATTTTCAAGCCTGATTGCAAAGTCCATGTATGGAGCAGTTACGATCCGTCTAACAGACTGAAATCTTTATACTTCTTCTTTGATCCTACAGGAAGGAGAGATCTTATTCTATATCAACATCTATTTTGATTCTTTGGACACCCAGAAGTATATGTTCTAATCTTACATGCATTTGGTATAATTTTCCAAGTTATTTCATATGAAAGAGGGAAAAAAGAAGCCTTTGATAGCCGAATGCGCAAGCGCAACAACTAAGAACGACTGTTAAGCATAGCCAACCTGTTAGGTGTGTGGTTGCATGGAAGCATCTGGGACCGGTAATTATTATTAGTTTATAAAAGATAGCATGACTCATGAACTATATTTAAATATTTGTAAATGAAATTAAAAAAGTGTCAATAAACTTAGACTAGGTTTATTACATAAAAATTTAAATTCTTACACATACTGGTTTAACTGTGAATAACTGCACCTTAATGAACTGTCAAAAGGGACCCATTGCCACAAATATAAATAAATAAAAGAAGTTTAATAATGATTTTATTAAAACGATTACACCTTTTATGTTACATACTGTATAATACGTACAGTAATGGCTAACTAGGGCTTTACCGCAACAGCTACTCAAAATGTGCGCCACATCGCCTCTCTCGACGCACAGTACGGTCGGTTGCTCCTCGCATCTGCTCTTCTCTGATGCTAGGAATAGCAACAAGCTGATTTTTAGTGACTTACCAATTGGATGTCAATTAGAGCAAATGGTTCTCGTAAGCTCTTCACTGCATGTCGGTGATGGTGTATTGGTAACCACGCTTGCTTCCTAAACCCAAGATCGCGGGTTCGATCCAGTCCAGGATCGATGGGTTTTTGGGGCGTAAAAATTACAAGTATGGCTTCTTTCGGAAGGAAAGTAAAGCCGTGGGTCCCATGTCGTTCATTTATGGCACGATAAAAAACTTCGTGTCTGAAAAAAGAGGCCTCTGAGCAAAATTTGCCAGCCGTTTCACGTTCTGATTTTAAGAATCTGACAGTGAGTACGTTATCTAATCGCCAAAATATCTGGTACATCTTTTAAAAAGTATGTCTAGACCACAGTACAAGATATGCCAAAAGTTACAGCACCCCTATTTTTTCACAATGTGCCAGATTTATATAAACTATAACTTGGAATGTCACATACTGATAAATAAGAGTATCTTTTAGCAACAATAGAGCAATGTGTTGCCAAATATAGTTGAAAATCGCGATAGGGAAGTTGACCAAGTTAGCAGATGTGAGTATCCATGGAAGAGCGCTTAGTTGCGAGTGTTTGGGTTCATGAAAAAACCTCATACCGCACACTGGGCAGGCAATACAACAAACTATGACGCAATTTAGATAGGGATTTGAGAAACCACTTCCACGATGTTAGCTGGGGAGAAATGAATGTTTCGTTCTGACCCTGCTAAGTAGTCGATCAGTAATGTGCTGAAATTGAAGAATCAATCGAATGGTCACTTCGTAAATAATACGCAAACAGGTAGCTGAACACGGGAATACCATGTTCAATAATGCGTCATGATATTGAAAGGACTTATAGCTAAGACCATTTCGCCCTGTTTCTTCAATGAACTTGATGATGCTGATATGAACAAACTTAGCGAAGCGTGCGTTTTATTGCTTCAGGAGTTTGCACCATTATCTCGACAACATGCCTTCTATTCTTATGGGTGTGCGATTTACCGTAGCAATTTCGGTTGGAATATCGTTTTTGGGCAAAGTAAAATGCACATTTCACATTGAAATTGGAACACAATCCACATGTCATGTTGTAGGGCTGCTAATTATGTGCTGGGCCATATCTTTTTGAAATGGCTGTTAAATAAATTATCTGCAGATGCCTTGAGACTGATTAATTACCCCAACTAACTGAACAGGAGTTATGGACCAACTATGGTTGAAACAGGATGGTGCGCCGCACATTTTGCGTTACCTATGGTGGTTTTCTGAATGATAACTTCCTAGGAATATGGATTAGCCGTGGATCTCAAATATCATCATCATTACATCATTATCATGGTCTTTCCAAAGTCCCGATTTGACGACACTGGACAACCTACGGGGGTAAATAAAAGAGGAAGTGGTTACAAATCGTTACCAAACAAACGATGAACTAAAAGATGCTGTGAGAGTCACTTTTACAACCGTTACACCGCAGATGTTGCGTTAAATGTCACAAAGCACTTTGGGATACATCAAACTCTGCCAAGACAACGATGAAGCTCACACAGACCCGTTAGCAAGTGGGGGTAAAAATATCAGTTCCGAGTTAAGTATACTTCTCAATGAATCTATTTGTCGATCCTGGTGGTATAGTGGTAACCATACTTGCATCCTAAACCCAAGATCGCAGGTTTGATCCCGGCCAAGACCGATGGATTTTTTCGGGCGTAAAAATCCTAAGTATGGCTTCCTTCGGAAAGGAAGTAAATCCGTGGGTTCCGTGTCGTACATTTACGGCACGATAAAGAACCTGAAAAAAGAGGACTCTGAGCAAAATTTGTCGGCCGTTTCACGCCCTGATTTGAATGGGATGCTGATGACCTGAGATGTTAAAGAGCGTCTGTAAATAAACCGAATAAATAAATCCATTTGATGTCTTAACATATATTTTAATGAACAGCTCTTAGACATAGAAGTTTCAGATTCATTAATTAAAACGTTAACTGTAATGAAAGTGTAGCTTTTCGTTTCAAAATAGACATAAAATTCCATTATTTGTCACTGAAAATAACAAGGCAATTATCTAAAAATACTGCAGTAATTAAAGCGGGTATAATAGTAGTTTTCTTGTTTTACTTGTTACTGGTGATTTTTGATTGAAGATTCAGCATAATCATAATTATTATGTCACTTAGCTTGGGAACGTAGGTAATTATTGTAAATAACTAATCTCTGAAAACAGTAAATTGTGTTTTCCACACTTTTGTGTACGTTTACTCATTACTCGATAATTGGAGTGCGGTGTGGAGAAACAGCATCGTAAAGAGATGAGAGCGGTGTTCTGTAAAATTACTAAATAAAACAACCAGCTTGCAGGAGCAAATTTCACTGCACTAACACCACCTCGATACCACCTTAAGTTTCTGCATTCATTCTCTTGGCACTTGCACAAGAATAGCTTAACACAACCTGAAATAACAACGAAGAAAGGATCACCCGATTTGGTATTAGAATTTTAGTATCAGCGTTAATTATCGCACGGTAGAACACTTTTCAGTGTTATTAAGATTTTCCAGTAGTGCAATAGCATGAACTTGGAACTTCTAGGGACCTTTTGGTCAGAATTATTCAGAATAATTCGATTCAGCAGTAAAATTTGTACTATTGCAATAATTTGTGCAACCATAGTAGAAGACCGACTACATTTACCAGACCCCAAAAAGAGGAGGAATGGCGGCCGAAGTCGACCTACACTGCCAATGGCAAATACGAAATTTTCACGCAGTATTACATTCACAAGATATTATTTATCAATAGAAAATATTTTAATGGCTTTTAAGAATCTCAAACTGTTTACAAACAATATTGCTCATCTGTAAACGAAATATAAATTAATATGCATTATAAACTTCTCCACATAAAATATACCAACTTCCAAATTACAGGACCTTAAAATTAATCGACATAGATGGGACAAATACAAAAGTCTCCTTTGGGAATAGGTATAAAGGAGTGTACCTGTTTTGTTTTAACCTCCTTACAAAGGAGTCAAACATAACATCCTGCTCACACTATTCATGAAAAATCTTTTTATCTCGCTCCAAAACCCGCTTCATACGTTTTTCCGATCTTTCCTTTTGTTGCTAACCCTCAGTGTCACACATAATGATAGGGTAGGGAAAATTATTTTTGGTAACATACTGTTTAATACAAACTACATACTAGTTTCATCATTAACCTAAAAAATTAGCATAGTGTATTCTCTTTATCCACTCCTCCTTTAATTACTGCTATTTAGGAAAAGTAAATGTTGTATTATGCGGTGCACTATCATAATGAAGACATTCAAGAGCATGCCATGTTGCATTAAAAATCATTGCGGTTATCGGTAGATAAAATAAAAAAGATATAATTTATCCCCTGTTTTCAACGCTTCTTTATGTGCAGAATAAATACAATTATCAGATTCAGAAGTGACCGATGGATTTTTTCGGGGCGTGAAAATCCTAAGTATGGCTTCCTTCGGAAGGGAAGTAAAGCCGTGGGTCCCGTGTCGTACATTTACGACACGAAAAAGAACCTCAAGCCTGAAAGAGAGGCCTCTGAGCAAAATTTGTCGGCCGTTTCACGCCCTGAGTTGAATGGGACGCTGATGACCTGAGATGTTAAAGAGCGTCCATAAATAAACAAATCAATTCAGAAGTGACGTTGAAAATGTCACTACACAGTTGATCGAAACGCGTACATTAGCAGGTGTTTCTGAAAATAGCCGGATTCGGTGTAGTGGCCTTCACCTAAATCCGATCCTCGTAACTTTACTTTGCGATGGGGATGATAATTAGAATCTACTTTGATCTTAAGACTGCGTTTGTGTCGCCGACCCTCTAATTACCATACATAAAACTCCCCTACTACACACACGGCCTAGAAGTATTGGTTTTGCTAAGCGAACGAGCCATCATCAATTTAATTCTTATCAATAGCATGGTTCTTGCGCCCGCAGGCCAAATACACTATACGTAACAGTTGACAGATTACATGGAAAATGAGGGGCATCGAAGTGTACATAAGAAGTGATACGAATACCAAACGAGGCGAATTGCTTCCTTATATATTCCCGTGAAAAATTACCTCCATGTGATTTACAGACACCAATGTGGTTAAAAAATATAAAATGATGCTACCCGAGAGGCTTTAAAAGTTCAAAATATACAGAAAGGATTGGCTAGCTCAAAACTAAATTATGTCACGAGGAGCGAAAACTCAGCGACCTAGCGCGACCAAAGTACAAATCATAACCACCCTCCACCTGACGTTTGGTCATTAAAAAGCGATAAAGCTTACATTTCGTGTTCACCTTTTGTTATATTTTGCTATTTCATCGCCTGAAACTCTTTCTTGCTAGCATTGATTTGTACAACATAATCATCATATAAAAACATACTATCCTGAAACTATACATTAGAAAGAATATCCGTAATATAAACATCAATAATTTAACAAAATAATATATACTAGAGCGTCGGGTTCGATTCCTTTGAAATTGATTGTCTCCCTTTTTTAAATATTTTAATTAATCATCTTCGAATTTAACTATAGGGAAGAACAACCTCTCCATAGACCCACTTTAACAATGAATAGGTCCCAGCTAAATATTTGTTGAGGCGAAAGCACAATTATACAATGTGTCTGTGTGTGTAGCATAAGGGTGACAATGTGTGGGAACTAGTACATATATTGTAGCATCGAGACGGTTAGTTTTTAGAACTGACGGTTGGGATCGGTAAGAAAATTCGCTTCTGCACATGCGCGGAAAGAAAAGGAGTAGCATTTCCAACACTTATCCGCACTTCCAGTATCGTTCTGCTCAATAAGTCACGCCTCTTTCACGAACGGCTGCGGAGTATATCGGAGAAAATCGACAAATAATTGTAAGTTGTAATGGGACCTCACGAACGGCAGCGGAGGATGCAAGAAATTGTGGTCAGTTAAAACAAACAAACAAAAAAAAAACAAGCAAATTACAGGCAGATATAACGTTGTAATTCCAAAAGTAACTTTGCAGTTAATCACATTTGCAGCAAAATCAAATGAGAAACTGTAATGTAGCAAACTGTAATGTAAAACGTAAAGGAAACAATTGATAAGGGAAAAGGCATTCGTTTTTAACAGTATAAGTTGTGGATTTTTTTTTTAATTAAGTTAACGTAACCTAGCCAAAATTTGCAAGCTATGCGTTAACAGTACAGTTAGTATTTAAAACTGACGGTTGTACTGCTTTTTTTTTCTTCTCCCTAAGCGCTACCTTCCCTAAAATGCAAAATTTATAAGAGTAAGACAAATTATGAAACCGTAGACAAATTATGAAGATTAATACAAATAAAATCTCATCCCTTGGAGAAACAAAACCAACTACCTTTCCTTTGGTAGTATGACAATCTAAACAACTGAGCCACCAGGCTGATATGGACAACGCGGTAATTATCTGCCTACATTAATTGACCGAGTAGAGCTCGGTTTTCTCCGCTGCACTCCGCAGCCGTTTATGAAAAGTGGCGCGGCTTATTGAGCAGAACGGCTGGAAGTACGGATAAATTTTCCAACGATTTTCAGGGAATAATCGAGCGCAAGAACGTGAAGAGAGCCAACGCTGCACCTATCTGCTCCGATATGGACGAATCGATTCCAGAAGAATTCTACGAAGGGTAAATAAATAATTATTTAACTTCCAGTAATGTTCATATTGGCATAGAATACATTTGCCCATTGTTTCCTTTATTCTTATTTCATTTTTATGGATAGGATGCTTCTAGGTAAGTGATACCGCCACAGGTGGCCGAGATCGTTAAGGCGCGGACTCGTGAGCGGGAGGTCTGGGGTTCGAGTCCCGCCAGTACCATCCTTCCTGACTGAGGTTTTTTTCCAGGTTTTCCTCAGTCCTCATAAATGGCAAATGCCAGGGAGGTACCTAAAAACTTAGGCCTGGAACGTTTCCTTCCTTAAAAACTAATCCTTTCCCAGTATATCATTTCATCTCATGAATCACAAGTGTTCCGTTGCCTGTGGTACCTCTGTATAAAAACGGGCGTTAAACCCCATTCATTCATAGATAAGTGATACAACCATGCCCCTAATTCTACATAATGAATTATGATCGTTACTGGACAGAAGGATGCGATTTATTGGTCGTCGGTGTTGGATATTTAAATTAGACTATGGCAATTATATACCTATATATTGCATTAAATGTATAACGGAAGTATACGATAAACACCCCTTTATACTGTAACTAGGTAGATATATACTGTGCATAGGCTTTAACGGAGTTTTGAATGATAAAATAACCCTTGAGGTCGTGGTCTGATCATAAACAATGCTCTTTTCCATGGTAACTCTTCATTTTCTGTTTATAACACATATCTCAAGTAAAATATACATTAAAACTCCCTTATACAGTATAAAATAATTTATCACATATAAAAACCCATGTAAACGGTTCATTAAAGGAGTTAATGTCCTATTTTCTCATTACAAATGTTAACTGCATAAGAATATTTTAACTCAAATCACTCAAATATTGGCTAACCATGATAAATAAAAACTTATAATAGCATACTTACAACTGGCAACCTCCATGGTGCACACTTGACTATCGAGTGGGAACTTTGATAGATCCATCATACAGGAGAAAGTCAGTTTTAGTCTGAAACAATTTGAATATAATTGTTATTTCAAACTTGGCTTCATTCTAAACTAAATGAAAAACTTTTTTTTAACTTCTTCGAATAATATAAAAATATTATTATTTAATTGGTGATAACAGTTGTAGGTTAGTTAGAATTTCAGTAATGATTATGTTATATATAAATGCTATGTATTTAAACCCAAGTAATTGCCTGTTATCACTCTTTGGCGAAGTGTTATAATGTTGTCAAAAGGCAGTGGCCCAGGATCCCAGAGCTGTGTTCAGAGTCCCTTACCGTTTTCAATGTACATCAATGTTTAGCCACAGTAAATACAACCTCTACGCTAACGACTTACAGCGATATTTTGACGTAATAATTAACATTAACCAAGATCTTGACTCAGTTCATGGCCTTAATCCCTTAAAATCGCAGGCAATGGTAGTGGGACATCAGTGGTTGCTAAGTACCATACACAAAGGCATTAAAATCAATGAAACTGTAATTATCTTCGCTGATTCTGCAAAAAATGTTGGAGTTATTGGAAAAACCATGTTGTTAAAACCTGTAGAAAAGTAAGCTGTCAAATCCACATTTTTAAAATATTAAATATATCCCCACCCAGAACCTTAAAAAAGATCTTGGTGCAATCCCTGGTGATGCATCACTTCGATTACTGCTAATAGACTAACTCAATACAGAATGCTCATATGTCCATACGTTACATCTACGATGCGAGTTTGTTTGACCATATAAAACCTACAACGACATTCTGTCTTGGTTCCGCTTGAGAGACCGAAGAAATGTCTCACACCACTTTTCAGTTATCTATATATATTCTCCATTGTACTTATCTTCTCGTTTTCAAAATCCCATAACCTTAACACACGTTCTGAATCCCAGCTGTACTATTATTACATTGCACCGAACATCACTTTACTCATCATCCACCGTAACCACTGCCCGTCTCTGGAATGCATTGCCACGAGATGTCAAAGATTGCCAAACCGCCATGGGTGGCAGAAGTCGTTAAGGCGCGGACTCGTAAGCGGGAGGTCTGGGGTTTGATTCTCACCAGAATCGTCCTCCCTGAGTTTTTTCTAGGTTTTCCTCAGTCCTCATAAATGACATGTGCCTGGGAGGTACCCTAAACTTAAACCTGGAACGTTTCTTTCCTTAAAAAAACACCCTTTTCCAGTTTATCATTTCATCTCGTGTATCGTCACCGCCTGTGATGCCTCAGTAGTTAAAACGGGTGTTACACACTATTAAAGAGAGAGAGACTGACGGAAACAGAGGAAAAATGCACCCTTTACGGAGGACGGCGGAACAATCGTATTTTCTCTAGCTGCAAATACCTTCCGAATCGTTACGAAATTCCTCATTAGCCGGCAAAGGTGTAACTGACCTCTCACATCACATGCTAGTATGTTTAAAAGTCAACCTATTGGAGATAAAAGTTTTGAAGAGTTAAAAGTTAGCGCTTCTGAGTGAGTCTGCACTCGCCAATCACATTAAAGAATTTCAAGAGCCCGGCTCCCGTGAGAACCCTTGCTAAGAAAACCACGTTGCGACATTTCAAAGATAGTGTATAAAGGGAAACAAAGAAGTGAGTTAAAGCAATTGTGTTTTGGGGTTGACGTATGCAGTTCACAATGGTCATTGGGTTGACTGCGCAGTTCACGAGTTCATGCAGTTCATGCACGCAGTCCTGACAATTTAGTTTATTCAGGGAGTTGATATTTCATTCGTTGGTCAGAACACGAGTTATGAGTTGTTTAGAGCAATCGTAAGCTGTTTAAGTGATACAATATCAGTTCACGTGGCGTCGTTCAGTACATCTCAATCAGTTCCTCAGAGTAAGAGCATGCAGTTACGCGGTTCCAACTCTCGTGTCTTCGGAACCCGCTCACGCAAAGATTAAGGTTAAATTAATTTCCGAATATTAAATAATTGCATCCAGTCAGATCTTCCGAGAATCGTCTGTTAGGGCAGAGAGCTAACTTCGCCGGTTTAATGGCAGCGAACCAGGTGGTCGTCTATAAACTCATTTTCAAATAAACATATCAGAGATTTAAATGAAACAATGCCTTGCAATTTGTATCATCTCCCTTCATAGTCAGTCCAGGTGTGTGGTGGTAACCATACTTACCTCCTAAACCCAAGATCACGGGTTCGATCCCGGATAGGATCGTTGGATTTTTTCGGGCATAAAAACCCTAAGTATGGCTTCCTTCGGAAGGGAAGCAAAGCCGTAGGTTCCGTGTCGTACATTTACGGCACGAAAAAGAACATCAAGCAAAGAGGCCTCTGAGCAAAATTTGTCGGCCGTTTCACGCCCTGAATTGAATGGGACGCTGATGAACTGAGATGTTAAAGAGCGTCCGTAAATAAACCAAATAAACCAAATAAAAACAAATCTCCCTCACCTGCCTTTTCCCGTGACCACAAGAGCACGAAACTGTGACTTGGGGCCCCTGAGATACCCGGGTTATGAGGTGGGACTCACGAACTATCCCTCAGATCAAGGCAGAGATTAGACGTTAAAAAGTTTGCCAACAGAGTGAAAGTGTGCCAACGAAACCATGGACGACATTTGCCTCATGTTCTGTTTCAAGCTTTTACTCGCAGTGTTTTTGATTCTTGTTTATTTAATAACATTAGCAGTTTTTAAATAAATGATGTTTTATTATTAAAATAAAAATCGCGTTCATTATCGGACACCTTATAATTATATTGTCTTATTCATTCTCTCTTATTTTGCTTTTCTTCCTCTTTCTATTTTCTTTGTCTACTTATATTTTCCTCTCGCAAGAAAAAAGTATAGTTCATTTCATTTGGGTTTATGAGCTATGGTTTTATATCATTCTGATATTTTACTATTCCAAAATAATGTTTAACAAAGTTCTGGCAATTTAATAATAGTCATATCGTTACAAGGTAGGGCGAGTAAATTTTCAGCAAAAGCTTACCCCGAGCTATAATTAGCAAGTTACCTGAGCATGTAGAGAATTTCGCCATCGGGATTGATCCGGACCAGGACGTTGGGTACAGTCACATACTGGAACTCGGCGTGTTTTGCGTTGGGAAAATACACCTCGGGCTTCCAGATGGCCTTCACCAAGTTAGGGTCGTTTAAATCTAGAGCCTCTGTAATCTCAGAGTGCTTCAATCTTTCGTCCTGCCATTTCTGTCGAAGATACAGGTCAACCTCATAGTCCTGCAACAGACATTCCATTTATGCAGTTTTAACTTTATCTTGGTTACAGCTTAACATTTGGTAATGCGGAAGAAATCGTTTCAATATAAATACAACATTAATAGATATTCCTATTAACCTAATATGTTTAACAGCAATAAAAACAATTTTAATTAATAAAGAGGTGATCAAATTATTAGATCAAACATATTTTAAAGTATTTATCTTATAAAAGTCGTGGATTATACAGAGGTGTTCAGTATTTAGTGTACAACCCACTAGAATGCCTTCCATCAGTGTTTTACAATGTTTCTTTTATTTCATCATGGAACCAGATTTGAACGAGTCAAGGCAGTCTTTATCGTTATATTTATTTTTAATTATTGAATATAAATTCTGTATAGGATTCATGTCGGGGCTATTTTCACACCAATCAAGAAGCTTAACATTATTTTCTCTTAAACATTTTATGATATTTTTTACTCTGTGGCATGGAGCCCCATCTTGCATAAAGATAAATTGATTTCCTTCAAACTATTCTTTCAATTATGGTAGCAACCGTGTTTTCAGTACGTTCATGTCACCACATTTCCTCCCATAATGTACGGCCGTCCACTTGCATGCCAATGACACTTCAGACCATTACTGGTATAGGGTGTTTTACACAGTATGGTTTGAAAGCTTCTTCTCTTCTTCTGACATATTGACCGGTTTCTTCTCCAACAGAAAATATGATTCATCACTGAAGTAAACCTCAAACGAAATTAAAGAATGCCAGGAAGCTATAAGGATGTTATATCTATGAAATACAATTCATAGAAATTGTAAAAATGTTCGTCACGCAGGAGCTGCGTAAACTAAATGACTTCCTCTAGTACAGTCACTTTAAAAAGAATACAACATCCAAATTATGCCTTATCAATTAATGAAATGAAATAAGTTATGGTATTACTTGTGGTTTTAAGGGAACAAAATTATTATTATTGCATTCTTTAAGTATCTAAAATGAGAAACCACATTATTGTTGTTAAGATTAATGAGATTAAACCCAAAAAATTAATGCTATACAATTAATTAAATTAAATATATGACCACTGATAGACAAAGTTATACTGTGTTTATGAACTGGCCTTTTGATATCTTTACATTGACTCAAATAGAGAAAATAACAGAAAATTTCCAGATACAGTGAGTACTTAAGATGTTCATGTGTTTCATTTCAGAAACAATTAAGGGTACTAAGCAAATACAATCAATAATAAATAATCGAAAGTTTAATCGATTTTAAATGGTTTTTAAATTTAATTTAAATGTTATTGTAGTAATAGCATGCAACACAAATGTTTTCTGAAGGTTATTACGGAGTGCTCTTACATAGAAATATAATTCTCAAACACATATTAGATTAACATTTCACATTTTATATCTTCACTACAATGTTTTTGTTAAATATAAAACATAATTAAGTATCATTGTAAATACAGCTCATATGCTGAATTAATTTGTCCTTTTATTTTAAAACAATATAGGGAAAAACGCATAAGCGCTCTTAAGTTACTGTTTTTAAGCATACTCCTATTCCTAATAGTAAAATTTTCCTAATTTTTAGAAATTATTTTTAATATTTTACTTAAATGATGTACACCGAATTTTGTTGTAAAGAAACAAATATTGGTGCTGCTAGGGTAATTTTTAAATTTTGGGTTTCAGGTAAACCCTCACTCCTAATAATCTGATTTTACTGATTTTCAGAAACTATGTTTATTACTTAATTTAAATAGTATATGCCGAGTTTTGTTGTGAAAAAACAAATATTAATACTGCTAGAGCGATTTTTAAATTTTGGATTTCAGGTAACGCCCTCCTCCTAATAGTCCGATTTCACTGATATTCAGAAACAATTTTTTATTATTTTATTTTAATGGAATACACAGATTTACCTTTAAAATATTAAAATTTCGATCGGTGGAGTGATTTTAAAATTTCCTCCTAATTGGCCCATTGCCCTAGTTTTCGGAAACTACTTTCATCAATTGATTTTAGAGAAATTTACTGAATTTCGTTGAGGGAAAAAAACAATAATTTCGGCCGCTCTAGCAATTTTTAACTTATTTTTTTTTTGTTTATTTACTTATTTATTTTCTCCCGCTTTAGGTTAACCCTCTCCAATTTTGCTGGTTAACGAACTGGCGAAACGTTAGTTAATTGATGGTTATATGCCAAGTTTCTTGAGAAAAAACAAAAATTTCAACAGCTAGAGCGTTAAGGCACATACATACTCTATAACACACATATACATACATACACAATATATATATATATATATAAATGAAAAAATAATGTAACACCATTAACAATGTAACTAAATTAACAATAATTAGAAAAACAGAAAAGTATAAAACACTAAGAAAAAATACAGGGTTGTAATCGCAATTCTTAGTGTTTATGCATTTCTGGTTTTCTAATTATTGTTAATTTAGTCATATATGTACATATATGTGTAGAGAGAGAGATTTCCTTTGGAATTCGCTAAAACGAGTATATTTGTAATTTAAAGTTATTTTAAAAACTTTCCACGCTTTCTGAATGTGGAGTAATAATTTTAGAAGCTTTTTCTTTTGCAACTGAAACAAAACCAGGAAACTTTATGCAACATTCCAAATCCCATAAATCACTAAGCAGAAGACAAATGGATGAATACTCCGTGCGCATTTCATTTGTCTTTGGGCGTTATTAGGAAAGTTGGTGAGGACGGTTTGAAACGATGCAAGACGACATTCTCCATCTCCTCAGGCACTTGAAACTTGCAACGTTACAAATTAGTTGTACGTTGTAATTTCCTCCAATTTCAATTTTCCGGATTAGGGTTTGTTTGCCCTTTCCCTGCGTTTAACGAATAAATATGATCAATGCAATTCAGAGAATATTGGTATTAAAATAGGAAAACTTCATTATTAGTTGGAGTTCACAGAGTATGTTAATAAAAAAATAGCATTTGTTTAAATTACCGTGTTACTGCCGCATAGTATTTCAAACAGTGGTGCAACTAGTTTTTTTTCCCCCCCAATTTGAGGGGCGTTTAGAAAGGATTTACAATAGTACTTTCTGTACCTCATTTATTATTCTATATGGTTTAATACATCTGGGATCTCTCAATATACTTCCCCCATCATCAATGCTCTGTTATCTTCTTTACAGCGTTGCGAAACCATTGTTTGGGCAAGAGAGACTATATTTATAGACCCCTATATGGGGGAGAAAAAACCGGCCGAAGTCGCTCTACTTCTGCAAATAGCAAATACAAAAGTTCTGGAAATACGAAACTTTTACCAATATTACGTTTACAAGGTGATATTATTTACCATTAAAATATTTCGATGGTTTTTGAGTAGGTGAAATTGTTTACAAACAGTATTTCTCATATATAAACGAAATATAAAATAATATGTATATTTCTCCACAGGTAGACACAAATCTTTATAAAATACACAAATTCGTAATTACTGGACACCTTAAAATCAATCGACATAGATAAGACAGCGCCATATATATCAGCGTCTATTTTAATGAAAAGAACATAGCCTTCCTTGGCAATAGTTGTAAATGTGTGTACCTGTCTTCTGTCTTAATCTCCCTTGCAAAGGGTCAAAATATAAAATCCTGCTCACACCATTCATTAAAACTCTCCTCATCTCGCTCTAAAACCCGTTTCACACATTCTTCCGGACCTTTCCTTTCAATTGATAGCCCTCAACGTCACATATGATGGTAGATTATGAAAAATTTGAACCTCAAATTTTGATACGAAATGTTTAATACACACTATAGTTTCAACACTAACTTCAAAATTAGCATGGTATAGAGTGTTTATTCACTCCTCATTTAATTACTGCTGTTTAGGACATGTAAATATGGTATTATTCGGTGCACTGCCATAATTAAGACATAAAAGAGCAACTCATGGTGTACTAAACACTTTCTATTACAAAAGTTCCTGGTGTGTTTTCACTAAATCAATATTAACGTAAAAAGCTAAAGAAATAACACTTTATTTACCCCCCCCCTATAAACCGATGTAATAAACCAAATAACTGCAACAAATCAAATAAACAAACCCATGTGTTAACAGTAGCAACATGAGCAACTTACTACGGGTGCTGTCTTTACATAACATCACTTGCAAACGAATCGAAACACGTTACAACATCAGGCTCGCATCATTCATTAAAACTCTCATCATCTCAAACCAAACCCAGCGTCTTACATTCTTTCGAACTTTCCTTTCTTTGCTTACCCACACCGTCACATACGATGGTACATTACAAGAAATTACAAGAAAATGTTCCCCCTAATCAGTAGTACAATTACTGCAGTTTCATCATTAGTTACAAAATTTGCACGATATATCCACTCCTCCATTAACTACTGCTATTTTAGAAATACAAATATCGTATCATGCGGCACAATGCCATAATTAAGAAATACAAGAACAATCCACGTTGTACTAACACTTTCCATTTTATATGAAACAGTTCCTGGTGTGATTTTAGTAAATCTATATTAACTTAACAAAACAAAAGGAGTAACATGCTGCTATTGTTTTACTTTCAATATAAACCACTGTAATAAACCAGGCAACTACGAGGAGCCAAATTAACAAAGCAATGTAATTAAGAGCACGGACCACATTTTCCACCATTTTGTCCCTATTGATACCTACATTGGGGTCTGGTAAATATAGTGGGCTTAGTCTCGCAGTGCAGCTCGCTCTTAGCAGTATGCCTGAAGTGTCCCAAAAATGATGCCTGTATTTTATTCTATCATCTATCTAATGTGGCATGTCCGGAAACCCATGGACCGCACCTTGTACGACATTCGGTTATGATCAGCTCCTAGCAGAATATCTGTGATTTTAATTGGGGTTAAACTTTTCTGGTTCATTTTAAATAATGCAATGGTATGTTTAAAAAAATCCAACTCAAAATACAATTATACATGTTAGGTCATGTTAACGACACTTGAAAAATACCGAAATCATATCTACTTTCTCTGGAATTATGGGCAGATTGGAACAATATCAAAGGAGGAAGGAATCGTTACTCTTTGCAGCTGTGTGCTAACAATGCAACAAGTACAAAAGAAATCGCGAAAGTACTGTAAGGGAGAATTTACCGTTGAATTTCCAGGAGTAGCGTCTGCATCGGAAAGTACAATCTTCTGATTGGCGAAACCAAGGAGTTTTCATTGACAAGAAGGCGATGCCCCCCCCCCCAAAACGGGTTTTAACAGAGAAGCTTGAAGAAACAGGCTAGTGACTGTAAACTTCTCCTCCAAAGTCTTTAACACGATTAGTCCAGTAAGTTGGTGTACCTGTAGGAAGTGCGTATAAAGCCACTCAGCTATTGCATCTTCATCCATATAAAATTACTATTGTACCTGAAATAAAAATCATAGAAGCGCTGTAAAAAAATATCCGAGAGGCATTTTACAACATTTGGAGGATAAAATGCACCTCAAAATCTTTCCAAATGAATTTAGACATATTTTGAGCGTCCACTATGATTATCCGTACAATATTAATTTATTACTAATAAATAATGAAACCTAAAAGAGCGTTTTGATTTCCAACCGCGCGACATGATTTCTCTTGGAAGATGGAAGCCGTTTGCGCTGTGTAACTTCCGCCGGCAAAATAAATTTAGTTTTGTGGAGGAATGAGGACCCCGTAGATTTAGGAGCAAATTGAACTGTTAAAATATAAGACTTTGAAAATGAGGTTTTGTAGAGCAGTGAAAATGATTTATAAGTTAGCACTCAAGCTGTTGCTTATTCGATGAATGCTAGCCACGTTTCTGTATGGAGTCTTGAGTCAGAATGGGAAACAACCATTTCATATCCAAAATGAGAAAACGTTAATCTCAAATTATTGTTTTAAATGGTATTTATGTAGAACTAACGATGAGCCAGACTCATATTGTGGATAGAAGGGACATGTTCTTCAACAGATTACTTTTTCTATACACACAATAGACACAAAGGAAGTGACAAGGATCCCATTGCTGTTGAGAATGTCCCAATAAATCGAAGTAGCGAGGCCATATATTCTGCCTGCAGGGTTAAAGAAATGGGTTTATGGACTTTTTCTGAAGAAAGCTTTAACATAGTCCAATTAATATACGGATAAATATGATCTTTCAACTCGCTGGTGTACCTGCACATTTCGAGTAAAATTGTCAAACTTATTACATTTAATATTTTCCAACTCGTTGGATTGGAAGAGCAGGTCCTACTGCTTGGCCTGCATGTTACCCCGATGCGACTCCAGTTGATTTTTGCATCTGGGTCAAATAATATTTTATGAGACATCTATGAACAAAGAAGAAGAGTCAGTTGCTAGAATTCTTCTTGCTTTTGATGATATTCGTAACCGTTCGCAGATACTTATAATGACTCTCCGTTTAATCTTAGGATGTTATAAGGTATGAGGCAAAACTAACGACACTGAAATTATGGATCATTTGCTGTCGACGTTTCCATAGCAATAAAGATTTATTTATTGTATAAAATAGTTTGACACATATATCCCAACTATACAAAAAGAGAACATTTTTTGCATCCTTACAGTAACCTTTGCTCATCAACATGTTCAATAATCTTCAGAAACGTTATGAACAGCATGTGGCACATGATGGTGTGCATTTTGAACACATTCTGTACGAACGCTATCAAATAACATTTCAGGGCAGTTCGTTTTCCGCATTTGTACTTTGTGTGTCGACAATGCTGGTCGTAATTTTGAACAGTTTGTATATCTGTTCAATACCATTTTTCTTTCCTATATCTATGTTTTGAAATTGAGGTGTATCGGAACACTATTGTATTAAGAAAATGTTTAATTATATCACATTAAAATTAATGAAACATTTGTAAATATCAACTAAAATAATTAGTGGATTGTTTTCACAGATTGCAAAATGTTTCAGTAAGAAGGTTGGCGGCACCGTTATTAGCATTTCCTTCCTTAAATGCTTTGATGGGCATTGTTCAAATCCAGTTTTAGCTGTGGCATCACAGACGATAGATACAGGACTTGAAATGATAAACTGGAAAATAATTTTTTTTAAAGGAAGGAAGCGTACCAAGCCTAAGTTTAGGATACCTCCCCGGTATTTGCCATTTATGACTGAGAAAAACTTGGAAAAACCTCTGTCAGGGAGGACAGACCTGGTGGGAATCGAACCTCAAACCTCCACTCACGAATCCGCGTCTTAACGACCTCGGCCACCCGTGGCGGTTTCCTTAAAATGAGTAAATAGGTTCCCCCCCTCCTTAAAATTGTGGTATTCGTAAAAGTCTTAAATTGATGCTCAGTGCATTACCGCCACTGAAAGGCGAATATTATATTTTATGGTGAGAAACTCGGCCGGCTCTGGATCCTGGAATAAGCTTGGGCATTTTGCCACACAGCCTACAAAGTGAAATCCATAAAGGGTGCGATAAGAGAAAATATACGATAATAGAATACCTCGAAGATTTGGTCTCTTTTTGAAATGTTCTGTGACTATAATAGACACCGCTCAGATGTAAATGGTCTAAATTTATCATTTCGTCTGTCAATTTTCATTTTCCTTGGGTCAGCGATTGCAATGCCAAGTAATGCAATATAAATGAGCAGACCAATTGCAGACAGAGCGGTGAAAAATGCAGAGCCACGAAGTTGGTGTTCATTATTAAAGGGGATCCATGAAAACCGTCCACGCTGCCCTATTTACCAATTCGTATACCTTTGAGCAAACGTCCTGGAAAAGAAAAATAGTACCGCGAAAACAGCTTAAACTTAAGCTAGCTTTCATAGTAAACACAAATTTAATTAAAACAATAAGCACGTCAGTTGTAGAGGTTGAGGGATGTTTAAAATTAATGTTAATTATGCTGCAGTTTATCCTAAGCCCTTGTCATATGAACATTTTAAAGAATCATTTAACCGCTTAGGTAAACGACTGAAAGTGTACCGCACATTCCTGCCTACCGCGACCGTATGTGTAGATTTGTGTTTAAATTTTGTTTCCTTTACGCGGAAAATACTGATACGTCCATGTCAATACGCCGTGATATGTCATAGAAGTAGAATGTGCTGAATGTGCTTAGATAGTAATGCCCAATATAAGGCATGTTCTTAATGTATGAAGAATGTAGGGAAATGCCGTGATTTTTTGTACTGTGTGCTGTGAACTAAACTGTAGGCAAAATACGAAGAAACTGACCACTAGTGTTCCTTTTCAAAGGTAGAATGTGCGGTTCGAATTAAGTATTTCCACTTCTTTAGTACTTGATACTTTAGCTACATGTTACAAGCGTTACTTTATTTTTCATTTTATATACACAGCCTTCATTTGGACGTGTGGCCGGCTTAACGGGGATTTACCTTACATGTTTCTAACCGGTTCGGTCTGCATCTACTTTTCCTTCTTCCCATGTGCCGGCTAATCGGTTTACGCGAGGTCTTTGTTGAACGTGAGACCACGTGTTCCTATATTATTGTGTGTTAATACTGTTATAATGCCAAAAAGTCCATATACGTTAGCACACAGAATCTTCATGTATGATTCCTATGCGACAAGTAGAGAAGCGAGACGGCGATTTATAAACAGAATCCCAGCTGTTGTGCGCCTTACAGAGAAACAGCTGTAGTCTTGTTAACAGATTCAGGGAAATGGGATTTGATCTTTGATAAGAAACCGAAAATAAAACGCCGCGGTCTTACAAAGGAGAAATCGATAACATCAGAACCTTGGCTTGGAATGCCACTAACCTTTCAAAATTAAAACCTTATAAAATAACTATAGTTCAGGAATTGCGAACACATCATAATGTGAGCAGAGTTAATTTCTGCAATTGCATGTTGGATAATGTTAATGTTCGCTCTATTGATCCGCGATTAATATTTTTACAGAAGAAGCATGGTTTTATTTACATACAAAACAGATACTGGAATGCAGAAAAATCCGATCTTGTACACCAACTAACATTGTATGATCAAAAAAATTGTTGTTTGGTGTGCTGTAGAAATCTATGTGCTAGAATTTGAAAGGCTATGATTATCCGCAGGCTCTGCAGACAAGGCGCGTGCTTCCCAGTGCCATTCCCCCCCCCCCCCTTCCGCTTCAGGATAACCATCATTCTCAATGGTCCAATTTTGCTGGTAAAAGAACTAGACGAATCGTTTGTTAATTGGTGGTTATATGCCTAGTTTCGTTGAGAAAAAACGAAAATCGCGACCGCTAGAGCGTTAAAGGACACACACGCACACATACGAGAATAGGTTCATAAGTTTCCGGTCTAACCATTTTATAGGTATGATAAAGACAAAAACTATATTTCACTTTTTAATATAGTTACCCTTTATTGCAATACACTTCTCACATCTTTGAATTAACATTTCAACCCCCCCCCCAAAATAATAAGATGTATTGTATGCAAAATGGGCATGAACAGAATCCATCACTTCTTCGTCACATATAAATTTCCTTCTTCGAACGTCCTTCTTGAGTTTTGAGAAGAGCAAATAGTCACTGAAAGCTAGATCTGGGCTATAGGGTGAATGATCGATCTCCTTGAAGCCACGTGTCTTCACAGCTTCCTATGCAACAGTGCACAGGTGCGTTGTCGAAAAGAAGGCGCACATCACCACTCAGCTTTCCTCGCCTTTTCTCTTTGATGGAAGAAGTCTGTGCAGTAGGCCAGCAGAGTACTTCGAATTTACTGTGGTGTTTCTCTCCTTGAAGTCAATGAAGAGTATTCCTTCACAGTCCCATAAAGATTGTGGCCATGATGTTCTTGGTTGATTGAGGGATCTTGGCCTTTAGAGGCGGTGCTTCATCAGGTTTACGCCTGCCACTCCATTGATGCTCTTTTGTACAAGGGACAATAGTAGAGGATCATAGTAACAATAGTTTGCAGAATTTCTCTCTCGTTGCCATGGCAGAGCTCCAAACAGATGACTCGTTGCTGGTTTTGGACTGAGTAAAGAAGTCTAGGCATCCATTTGCCATAACCTTATTCATGTTTAAATGTTCATGAATAATTCGAGAGACTGTTGTTTTAGAAAGGCTTAACCTTGCTGCTCTTTCTGTAACTTTGAGCCGCCTGTCTTCCATAATTTCTCCTTCCATAAGAGCGATGTTTTCACAAGTGAGCACCTCCAAGGGCCGACTTGCACGCTCTTTGTCTTCAGTGTTTTCTCGATCCATTCGAAAAGTTTGGCCAATTCTTTTACAGTAGAGTATGAGGGGAATGCTCCCCCGTATACACCGTCCAATCGCTCTTTAATTTCATTTGAAATAAGTCCTTCTTTTGTGAAGAACTTAATAACAGGTCGATACCTAATTTTGAACATGTCACAATCTTCTACACATAGCCTTCTTTATGCAACTATATCTGAACATAGCTGAGCGAAAGTTACGGCTGTAATTATTTACTTAACAGATAAGGTATGACACCATATAAGGCTTTTGTGAAGGCGAGGCTGGAAACTTATGAACCTACCTTCGTATGTATATATACATATGTGTATATGTATATATACACACATGTATACGCGTGTATTAATATGCATTATATATAAATTTTAATTAATCATTTTAATTGTAGTAGTCTAGTAGGAACGATTGATACAGATTTGGATAGGTTATTAAAATCTTTCATGGGTACAACTGCAATAGCTGACATTCCTTCGGAATTCGTTAAAAAAACCAATTCGCTGAAAAATAAGTCGATTTTTCACGGGTGCGACTGCAATAGCTTCATTCCTTCGGAAGTTGCTAATAAAATTATGCAATAGCAATGTCTTCTATTAATTATTACCGATAAAAAGAAACCAGTTCAATGCTATGAGCATGCTGGACTTTCTTTTCCATAGCAAGCTGCCAATACCTGGCCTCAAGGACTTAAAGTTTTCAGAATTACAGCGTGCTCTATATCCGCTGTTTTGGCACCCATTAACCAGTTAAACGACAGTAATATAAATGGAAATGAAATGAGGGTGACACAGTATAAACCTCCTTTAAACCTACGTCCATAAAACGCTTGTCGTAGATTATTTTATCCGTTCTTTAAGACGCTCTATTTCTTGTGTAGTCCTGTCTAACTGCACGTCAGTTAACTAAAACTCTGCTGGAAGAAAATAAGAGAGGAAATGCGAAACTAAGTTTCAGAACAACATACCAGCAGAATGTAAATGCATCGTTCTTGAAAAACTGCGCAGATATAATTAAAAAGAAACTACGGTTTTTCGTTCGCATTTTATGGCCAGCGGGTTTCCTTCCGCGAGTCGTTTATTTACGAGCAGTTTCAGCAATTTTAAGAGTTTTCTTATTTTTTCTCTTTAAATAGAATTGTCGGTGGAACTTTTCATAATGTTCCTCCCTTCCATCTTGTCCATAATTTCTATTCATTATTTTAAGCTTCTATGTCTACTTTTTAAGAAATGCTCTCTCTTATGCCTCAGGATTTCCAGATCAGATTGAATTCAAAACTTAAATCCTTTTGCATTTTACTGCTTGACCAATACTTCCACAAAGGGCGACAAAACTGAAGTAGATACTTTATTAAATATGGGAGATGATTATAAATGAACGGCGTTACTACTTTATATGGATGACAACTATTTTCGGGATTACAGTCAGGACACTGCCACAAAGAACAGTCAGCTGACATGTTCAGTTACCGGCATTGACTCTGCTGCTTATGACCAAGACACACTACATTTACCAGACCCAAATTTAGGTATCGACAGTAGACAAAATGATGGAAAATGTGGTCAGTGTGTAAATTATATGGCTTTGTTAATTAAATTCATTGCAGTTATCTGGTTTATTACATGATGTTGATTCGGTTTATTCACGAACGCTCTTAACATCTCAGGTGATCGGCATCCCATCCAATTCGGGGCGTGAAACGCGATAAATTTTCTCAGAGGCCTCTTCTTTCAGGCTTGAGGTTCTTTTACCTGCTGTAAATGTACGATATGGGATCCACGGCTGTACTTCCCTTCCCAAGGAGTCGGTCCTGGAGGTGTAGTGGTCACCATACTTGCCTCCTAAACCCAAGATCGCGGGTTCGAACCCGGCCAGGACCGATGGATTTTTTCGGGCGTAAAAATCCTAAGTATGGCTACCTTCTGAAGGGAAGTAAAGCCGTGGGTCCCATGTCGTACATTTACAGTACGAAAAAGAACCTCAAGCCTGAAAGAAGAGGCCTCTGAGCAAAATTTGTCGGCCGTTTCACGCCTTGATGAATGGGACGCTGATGACCTGAAATGTTAAAGAGCGTCTAATCAAAAAAAAAAAAAAAAAATCCTTCCCAAGGAAGGAATTTTTGTAAGGAGTTTTACATCCGAAAAAAACCATCGATCTTAGCCGGAATTGGGCTTAGAAGGCAATAGGAGCGGCCCTGGTTTTTTACAGTAGTTTATAGTCGGAAGTAAACGAACAGCAGTGTTTACTTCTTTTGTTTATTAAGTTAATATTGATTTCGTGAAATCACACCAGGAGCTTGTGTAATACAAAGTGTTTAGTACGACATGGGTACATCGTGCAAATTTTGCAGTTAATGATGCCTGCACATTCTGTTTCATTGTTTCTTATTGTTGCCATGCTTTTTCAATAACTTGTTTTGTATAATTTACTGCTGTGTGCCTATTGTCTCAGTAAGCGGCGGCAATGTTTTACTTTTCGTAATAATACAAATTATTTCACTTGTGCTATAGATAAAATGACAGGGCTACAGGCGAACAAAAGTATGAACTGCTTTGTGAGCAAGGAGGTTTATTTCGTGTTTAGGACATTTCAGTTTGTGCCGGTTAACCAAGATCCGGTTTTCTCAAAGTGTTATCACAGGGCATGTTTATTCGTAGTAGCCGATCGACAATGTCTGCCTTTCCGGTTGCAATAGGAACTTTGTACTTGCCGTTACAACCAATGCTGAAACCATTAGTACCTTCGAGCTGCTGGTGCAACTCTTACCTGCTACCACAAACTTACTCGCCTCCATTTCGAAAATATACGAGGGCAGGTCCATAAGTTTCCAGCCTCGCCGATAGGAGCTATCGTCTTCGCAAAACCCTTATCTGCTGTCTTTACCTTATCTTTTAAGTAAGTAATGTATCTGTAACTTCCGCTCAGCGTTGCCCTGTTGTTCCGGTATAGTTGCCTAAAGAAGACTATGTGTAGAAGATTGTGACATGTTCAAAATGGAGTTTCGAGGTGTTATTAAGTTCTTCACAAAAGAAGGACTTACTCCAAATGAAATTAAACAGCGATTGGATGGTGTACATGAGGAAGCATCCCCCTCATATTCTATCGTAAAAAATGGGCCAAATTTTTTCGAATGGGTCGAGAAAAAATTGAAGATAAAGAGCGTCAGGTTGTCCCTTGGAGGTGCTCACTCCTGAAAACATCGCTCTTGTGGAAGAAGAAATTATGGAAGATCGGCGGCTCAAAGTTACAAAAATATCAGCAAGGTTAAGCCTTTCTAAAACAACAGTCCTTCGAATTATTCATGAACATTTAAACATGAATAAGGTTAGTTCCTAGGCTTCTTTCCTCAGTCCAAAAGCAGCAACGAGTCATCTGTTGTCAGGCATTTTTGGAGCTCTGCCGAGATAACGAGAGAGAAATCCTACAAACCATTGTTACGGGAGATGAAACTATGGTGCTCTATTATGATTTCTTGTCCAAAAGAGAATCAATGGAGTGGCGTAAACCTGGCGAAACACCGCCTCTAAAGGCCAAGGTCACTCAGTTAACCAAGAAGATCATGGCCACAATCTTTTGGACTGTGAAGAAAATAATCTTCATCGAATTCAAGGAGAGGAACACCACAGTAATTGGGGAGTACTATGCTGGCCTACTGCATACACTGCGTGCTTCCATCAAAGAGTAAAAAGCAAGGAAAGCTGAGTGGTGGTGTGCACCTTCTTGAAGACAACGCGCCTGTGCACACAGTTCTTGTTGCAAAGGAAGCTGTGAGCATTGTGGCTTCAAGGAGATCGACGATCCACCCTACAGCCCAGGTCTAGCTCCTAGCGACTATTTCCTCTTCCCAAAACTCAAGAAGGACCTTCCAGGAAGGAAATTTAAGTGTGACGAAGGAATGATGGATGCTGTTTATGCCCATTTTGCAGACAAGAAACTGACTATTGGGGGGGGGGGGATTGAAATGCTAATTCAAAGATGTGAGAAGTGTATTGCAATAAAGGGTAACTATATTAAAAAACGAAATTTATTTTCTCTATCATACTTTGAAATTGGTTAAGCCGGAAATTAACCTACCCTCGTAAATGGATAGGGACGGGTAAATTACTGTAATGAGGGCATTGCCAGGCGGGTAAAATATTGTAAGAATAGGAAATCTCCTCTTATAGGAATTCGCAATTAATTCAATTACACACACACTAATCTAATCTGTCAGCTAACCTGGCTAAATCTCAGAAACCGTTGGACCCAATGGTTTAGCGAGTAAACCATTGTAATTGTGCTCTAACTCCGGCAGATAAAAAGAAAGCATGGAGATGGTCGGATTCGAACCCACTCTCTTCACAACCGCAGCATTACGCACTTACCGTCTGGGATAACGTACCGAAAAGCGTTATCTAGCTATAACTATGCAGGCCACTACCTTCGGCTCTCTCCGCTGCCGCTCGGGTGCTGCCAGCAAGAGTTGTACCGGCAGCACAGTGATAACCAGCGCTTTCAGCCCTTCTTGTAACGTAAAGTGAGCGTTGCAGACTTGCGAGGAGTGGCATGATGCATTGTAAACAATAATATTTTGAGATGGAGGACTATAGGCAGCAGATTATCAGAAAAGTATTGTATATAATAGGCAGAAGGCATTTCCGGTTTTCTTAGACTGAAAAGTCCACGGCATCTTTGACACAGTTTCTTACAGAATTAGCACGCTATATGATTATTCTTCCACTTTTACCTATACGCTCTTTGCGAGTGTCATTGGTCAACATTTTTGAAACACTATTATTGGCATTTACTTATGTCTCATTTGTTAAAATTCAATTTTCTAAAATTAGAGCCACATTTGCCGCATTGCCACAAAACAATGTGCTGCTTTTCCATCAAATTTCTTATATTTCAAGTTAATCTCTTTCAGTACACGTGAAATAGATGTTTTCTTTCACTGAAAAAATCTGCTGCGTCAATGAGAAAAAAGTCCGTCACGCAGAAGCTGCGTAAACTAAGCGAATTCCTCACCAAGTTGAATAACTTTAAAAATTAATATAAAATCCAAATGTAATAAAATACGTTATAGCATTACTGTGTGGTATTAGGAAAACAAAATTAGAATGCTTGCAACCTATGATAATTACAAGAGAAACTTCATTTTGGGGATTGTTGCTATAATTATTATTAAGATGAAGCCACAAAAATAATGGTAATATTAATTAAATTAAATATATGACCACTGATTCACTAAAATAGAGAGCAGAACGTTTCGAGTTATATTTACTTAAGAAGAAGGTGTTCATACGTTTCAATTAAACAAAAACCTATTACTATTCAGAAACAATTACAATTTCCTAACAAATATACACAATCAACAATAAATAATCAAAAGTTTCATTGATTTTCAGTGGATTTGAAAATGAATTTAAATTTTATTGTTATAAAACAAAACACTAGAGTGGTTTATAAATTTCGATTTTCAGATATACCCCCATTCTTAATGGTCCGATTTTCCTAATTTTCAGAAACTACTTTTTTTATTTTATTTAAATGGTATATATTGAGCTTTGTTGTGAAAAAACAAATATTAGTGCCGCTAGAGCGATTTTTAAAATTTAGGTTTCAGGTAAACCCCACTGCTAATGATCAGACTTCACGGTTTTCAAAAACTATTTTTCTTATTTTATTTAAATGGTATATGCTGAGATTCGTTGCGAAAAAACAAATATTGGTGCCGCAAGAACATCTTTAATTTGGATTTTCAGGTAAACCCATACTCCTAATAATCCGATTTCGCTAATATTTGAAAACTATTTTTATTGGTTTATTTTATTTAAATATACTGAGTTTCGTTGAGAAAAACAAAAAATTGCGGCCGCTAGAGCGATTTTTAAAGTTTGGCTTTAGGTTAACCCCCAACCCCAGTGATCCAATTTTGCTGGTTAACGAACTCAACAAACCATTCGTTAGTTGATAGTGATACGCAGAGTTTCGTTCCGAAAAAAAAAAACTTAAATTGCAGCCGATATATATTTATTTACATAAAACTTTGTCATTTCGGTGCCTAGTAGGTAAGACTTGAACACCGCCACGGGTGGCCGAGGTCATTAAGGCACGATCTCGTGAGCGGGAGGTCTGCGGTTCGAATCCCGCTAGGACCGTCCTCCCTGACTGGGTTTTTTTTCCAGGTTTTCCTCAGTCTTCATAACTGGCAAATGCCGGGGAGGTACCTAAACTTAGGCCTGGAACGCTTCCTTCCTTAAAAAAAAATAAATCCTTTCCCAATATATCATTTCATCTCATGTATCATCAGTGCGCACCGCCTGTGGGGCCTCAGTAGTAAAAACGGGCGTTAAACACTATTCAAAAAAAAAGACTTGAAGAAAATGTTCACGCTTTTTTCAGGGTACAACCGCATTAGCTTTCTTCGGAAATCGCTATAAGATTCCGCCTGCGAAGTTGTTATTGTTAGTAAGTAGCTACAAGTGGTAATTATTGAGGTTTTCCGAATGTGGCCTGGCTCTTTGTCTTCTTCCTATGTTTATTTATTAGCAACGCTGTTTAACTTTTGTTCGTGGCCGCAGTAAATTATCTGCCAGATTGAAAAGTACATGGGCCGCGGACTTTTGTTTGGCGGATGGCATTTGGCAAGAGGGCCACGGGTTGACCATCCTGATTTAAGATGGTCTCTCAGTGAGAATTCTTGGCAGGTACTCGCAAAAATGGGAAAACCAATAGGGGTGTTGCATTATAAAGCAGGATGTGATTAATCAGGCACCAAGGGGACCAAGAAGCCATTACTACCCACTTTTAAACATTTACAGTCACCACTATGTTAGCAGTCAGTCACCTTTACTATCGAGAGCAGAATGATAAAGCCTAATGGCGGAAACTCAGTTAACTTTGTCTTCGTAGTATCGAAGGCAAAAGAAATATAGTTCTCATCTGTCGCTAGAAAAGCGATACGGTAGCCAATAGAGCGCTCTATACCTTAGAGAGTTGAAAGTGTAGATAACCTGCGATATATCAGCGGAAGTACCAACCGTAACGCTTCCTACTTTAGGAATGAAATGTTGGAAAAGACGCTTTGAAAGTATGTTTCTTGCATCGTATTGCAGCTAGATAATCGATTAATTGAAAGCGTTTTAGTTATCTCTTATATAAGTAAAAAATATGATTAAGTGCTTAATATGCTTTAACAATTAACGAACGATTAAATGAAATTGTCGAAAATGTACACAGCAAGTAGAGTTGGTCACAAAGTTTATATGAACATATGTTTGGAAATAACATACATGCTTTGTGGGCTACTACACATGTATAACAATTTAAACTTTTTGAGAGTTCTTTTGATTTTAAACGCGATCCTAAATATTTCATTACCGCTGATTTTAAATTTTACTTCAATTTTTCTCCATTATATCAGAAGATTTTATAACTCAAGAGTGCATTTTTAATTTTTTTCTTGCAACTCCTAATTGCATAGAAGGTACAATTGAAATGTAAACTTTTATGTTACCTAATTTCACATATTAGTAACAGAGTTGACCGCCACGGGTGGCAGAGGTCGTTGCGGACTCGTGAGTGGGAGGTCTGGGATTCGAATCCCACCAGGACCGTCCTCCCTGACTGAGATATTCCAGGTTTTCCTCAGTCCTAACTGGCAAATGCCGGCAAGGTATCCTAAACTTAGGCCCGGAACGTTTCCTTCCTTAAAAAATAATTCCTTTCTCATGTGTCATCAGTGTCCATCGTCTGTGGTGCCTCAGTAGTAAAAACGGGCGTTTAACACTATCAAAAAAAAAAAAAAAAAAAAAAGTAAGAGAACTGTTCAATAAAGAGTGTTCATGCTCTTTTTTGACAATATACTTCACTCATCCTCAACATTTTGAAGATCTTTCTCAAAGTAGTACCCGTTTAGATAGAATGGACCTATCCCAGAGTTTCTGCCAGTCTTCAAACACATGCACGTAACAATTTTTGACATGTTATTCAGAGTTACCTCCGCGGCCCTTACGTCTGCGTCTAGTGATGGAAAATGCGTCCCACGAAAATGTATTTATAATTTAGGGAAAAGGAAGCGCCACACTGGGCTAAATGTGGAATATGGGGTGAGGAGGTCAGGGACATATCATACAGGATTTCAGCGCAGCATTTGCGATGGCTACCAGGCATTTTTATGGTGCTCCTTTAGCTCTCAATTATTCTCATCTTTGCTCTCCCACTGCACCTTTCCCTCCTTCTTTGTTACCCCTTATATCTTTTATCCTTTTTCCCAAAAAGAAAGGGAAAACATTTCATACATTCCACAACAATGCTTTTATTCTGAACTTCCCTCAGGAGTGTGGTTAGGTAAGCCTTAATGAGCTCAGTGTCCACATATCCTCAAAAAGTCCTTACTTTTGAAACCAGAAGGCCCTCCTTGTGATTAGTTACCGTATAGAGAACAAAATGAATGACTTGCTCCCGCATTTTAGTGAACCTCAACCTAACTAATTCGGGGTATTTGAGATATGCCGTTGTCAGCCCGCTTCTCGATTTTTGAATTCTTTTTGAAGTGGCTGGTGTGGAAAACGTAGTCAGTTGTGATAACTTGTTTCGTGGAGTGACATTTTATTCTGACTATCTGTGATAAACGTGCGCGTCAAATACAGCGATCCACAGTTTCGTTGGAATACTTTAATACATGCTGTAGAGTTTGTGCAATTAAAGGTTAGCAAGTAATTATATAAGGTGTCCCATAGTAAACGCAATTTTTGTTTTAATAATAAACACGTCATTTATTTGAAAATTGCCAATATTATTAAGTCAATATGAAGCATAAACACTCTCATTAAACATGAAACAAAACATTAAACAAATGCCCTCCACGGATTCGTTCGCACACTTTCACTCTTTTGGCAATATTTTCAACGATTTTAATTCCGACTGAATTACACCCATGACACGTCTAATTTCTACCTTGAGTTGAGGGATGCTTAGTGTCCACATAGATACCTGATTAAAATTCGCTGTAATTGGAATAGTTAATTGTTGAGAAAGACTGCGAATCGGCTTCATTGGGCTCGTAGCAATTCTCTGTCTGGCGAGGGAAACATTCTCTACCGATTGACAAGAACGTGCAGGTAATTTGATGTTCTCTGGAGATCCTGCATCTTCAATTTTCCATGCCAATCTCTACACTTTGGCACATTTCGTCTACCAAAAATTACACGAACTCCTCGAATGCTCTCTGCACAACATTCACCGTACTTACAATGTACTTTCAGAATCTGGACGCGTTTATACTTCGTGTATCCCTCCATTATAACAATACACGCAAATGACAAGCGTTAATCTAATACAAACAGACGACAGTCTGTTAAATTTCAGGTCCGGCAACTTAACAAAACCACAGAGGCGTCCAGTATAAAAACTACGTTCATTACACTGGTCTACCGGCATGGGTGGCTAAGGTCGTAAGCGGGAGTCTTGAGGTCCGAATCCCAACAGGACCGCCCTCCCTGACCGAGGTTTTATCCAGGTTTTCCTCAGTACTCATAAATGGCAAATGCCCGGGAGGTACTCTGAATTTAGACCTGGAACATTTCCTTCCTTAAATAAGATCCTTTCCCAATATATCATTATATTTCATGTATCATCGGTGTCACCGCCTGTGGTAAGGCTTGATAGGACCATTGGACCAGAAAAAATTGGCCAAAAAGGAGTAATTTAGTTCATGGGGAAAAAATATGAAGCATGCATGTGCTTTCTCCTCCTATTGTCCTTCCACTACTCCATATTAAGTTAGGCCTGATGAAGGAATTTGTTACTGCTCTGAATAGTGTGTTCTTGTTTCAAATTTCCCCAGAAAACTGACATTTTCGATGGACCCCCAGATTCGTGATCTTATGCAGGACGAAGCCTTTCCTCAGTCGATGTTCGAGTCAGAGAAGTCAGCATGGTTGGCATACAAAAACTTTCTTGGCAACAAGAAATCTGAAAACTATAAAGAAATTGTGCAGGGTGTAGAATGAGGGTTAAAGTACATTTTCTTAACACTCAAATAGAAAACTTCCGTGCGAATCTTGGTGCAATGAGTGGAGGATAAGGTAAACGGTTACATAAAGACATTAAAACAATGGAAATTCGCTATCAAGGCTACTGTGATGTGTACATGATGATTGATAATTGTTGGAGTTTGAAAAGGGACTAGTAAAGGTCATATCAGAACTTCGAAAAAGAAAAAAAAGTTTTTTTCTCCTGAACAGTAAAAACATTTAGAAATTCATAATTATTGACATATATCTCTCTTTTTTCAATATTGATTAATATTTAAGTTTAAATGAAATCTACGAAAATAGTTTTGTCTTAACTATATGTCTTAAAACGTAATATTTCATCAAAAATATACGTAAATTATTATAGTTTATGTAATTTTGTTTAAAAACCTAGCCCGATACAGTAAAACTAAAAACATATTTGAATTCAGGGCATTCATATTACATGTGTGTCCAGGTGGAAATATAAAAAGAACAGGAAAAAAATGTTTTTTTATACCAGAGTTATAACACACGTTAGAGTACGTTTTGTTTTACAAATTTCAATTCTGTAGCATCTTGCGACAACCAATACAAGCATGTTTTTAAGCAAATAGCATTCTCTTATGGAAATATTGTGGAAAATCTATGTCAATTACAGAAATTGCGGTTTGTATTTGTGAGATGAAAAATTTAAGATAGAACAAACAGATAACGGCATTATATCAAAATATTACAATTTGAGGTTTTTACGCGATGTCACAGAATGGGCCTCACTTATGTTATAGGCCACGAGCCGCGAGTAATCAGTGCTTAATTAGTTGTTTTTGTTTTTAATACACGCAATGGCAAGCGAATCGTGTGAATGTGCAATTGAAAAGCTTTTTGAAAAACCTTTTAGTGGTTTAAGCCACTGTAAGGAAAATTAATTTGTTTCTAATTTGTTTCAGCCCCAAAAAAGTGGGGAAATAAAATTGTGAAATTGCATTTTCATGTGAATAAATATAATGAAGTCCCATGGACGTGTGGCTGCCCACGGCATTGACCGTGTTTGCTGTCTGTGTCCCCCTCCCTTTCAAATACTTGGAATTCTGGAAGCTTTACCAGTGTATTAAAATGGTGAGTCAGTAACTTCTATATCGATTGTTTGTTATTTATTGGAATAACGTTTCATCTATTTGTTTTAAGTTTTTGTTTGTAATGACAGCGCTCGGAAGTTATGCAAAATGTCCTTTCCATATTTAAAAGTCAGATAGAAACGAATGTGTTTCCGTACGATAGGACCAGTTTTCAGTTTGCCTTTTTATGGTTTAAAACTGTTTACCTGTTTTTGATTGTTATGGACTTTTTCTGCAATTATATACGCCTTTTAAAAAAACAAAAATGTCAATATACCTAAGTGAAAAAAGTTACGAAAACTAAATGGCATGTTCACCTCACAAAAACATCTATTGAAAATCTTGTTGTACATTCATTTCTTTTCAAACAGACAAAAACGTTTTCTTCAACCCATTCGCTTAAGCTCTTTAAATAGCAGAATTTTCATTAGTGAAAAGTACTCAGGGTTACCTCCGGCATACGAATACCAGGAAATAGAGAGAATGAGGGAAGTACTGTAGTTTTGAATAGTCCTGGCGAATAACTTTGTATCGATCTGCGCGAGACAATTCTAGGAAATTTGTTGTAGGAGCAACTTCTCAACTGTATAAATGTAACAAACAACTGCAAGCGAGAAAGATGAGCGCGGTACAGCTGTGCAATAACCCTCCATGCAATGTGTTCAGTATGGAAGTAAGAGAGATACTAACCGGATTCCTCTATAAACGCATAAACAGAAAATTAACGCGACCAGAAACTCACTGTGCATCTTTTGCTCATTTGCCAGGACTATTCAAAACTACTTTATTTTTTCTTGATCAACATTTCCATGATGTTCCTGGAAGGAGAATGTTCTGTTGTAAGTGGTATGAGTGCTTCCGAAATAGTTCGTTTTAAATATGATCCAATTACTTCAGTGGAAGTAGTAGGTTATCTTCCACGACGTTCTTTTTTCCATGCTCTCTCTGACAAGCGGCTGACTATGACAGTTGATACCTTGAAAAAAACATCTTGCTGTTGCTTGTAACAAAGAAAAGTAAGGTTAAGTACTTTAATTGTGTGATAAAGAAATTATTAAGTATCATAAATACCTATTTTCATCAATAATGAGCAAGATTACTCTCTTGCAAGATTACACTTTTAATAAATGCCTAATCCTAAGGAATGAGTGACCGAGACCGTGAAAGAAATGAATGAATGGTATGGCTATGTTTGCAGTGGCCAAAATGACAATCTTCTTGAAACTAAACTGGGTCGGTGGATGAATGGATGGTCTGTGGCGGAGGAGGAAATTTTCCAAGCTTGAGCCTCACTCATTGGTTTCTAATATGTTTCCAAACAGAAAATCTCAACGCTGTGTAGCTCTTCCGCTCACCCCGAGTTGTTCGAGCCTCTCAGAATGCCCACCTCTATTCCACACTCCTGAGGCAGATGAGCAAGCCACCATTACGCCGCGCCAGCCAACTTCGTTTAGCGCATTTGACCCTGTAACAAAATCAACGTTACCGCCTGAGATACCTCGCTCAGTAGAAGTTACATTAAGGCGTTACGTCCCAAAATAAATTCTTAAGAGATTATAATTTATTTGTTTATTTGGTTTATTTACGGAAACTCTTTAACATCTCAGATCATCAGCGTCCCATTCAATTCAGAGCGTAAAACGGCCGAAAATTTTGCTCAGAGGCCTCTTCTTTCAGGCTTGAGGTTCTTTATAGTGCCATAAATGCACGACACGGCTTTACTTTCCTTCCGAAGGAAGCAATACTTAGCATTTTTACGCCTGAAAAAAATCAAAGAACCCTGGCCGGGATTAAACCCGCGATCTTGGGGATACCAGGCAAGTAAGAGATTACTAGATGGCATAGCCTAAAGTAATTCCTAGTTCCAGCTATATAGGCACGCCTTGAAACTCGGCATTCATTTTTGAAAATTTAAATATTTTTTAATCTACTGTAAGAATGTACTGGCGATACATTCACTGAGAAGCAGTTCTAAAACTCACGAATTTTTGCCCAGCCTACTTTGCGTTACCGTAAACGACAAAGTCACGTGATCTGTATTCTGTGCATGCGTCAGTTTCCCGTTAACGAGAAACTGATAACGTGACACGACATTGATGAAAGTGTAACGTGAGGCTTTACGATAAGGAAAATGAGTGTAAACTAGGAAAGCCCTCAGCCTGTATGCCAAGAACTTCGATTCAACGTAAACGATGAGCTTATTTTGCTACGAGAGGTTATAGCCCCTAAACCGTATAATGATACGAGTTTATGTAATAAAATTCTCGAGAAAACTTGTGATCGCAACAAGGAAAAAGTTTTCCTTGCGTACAATAAAAAGTACAAGAATCATCTATTGAAACTGCGATATAGTTTCTTAATACATGGAATCTTCATTAGTTTTATATTTAGGTTACCTATAACAGAGTAACGTTGTTCATTTATAGCTCTTGGAGGTATATGTAAAGCATCTGCTAGCCGTCGTACTCGTATATTATCCCAAATCGGAAAAAGACTCTGCAATCCTCTTTGGTTAATTGGTTTAAATGTCGTCTTAGATTAACTATGCTTCGTTACTAGGTATTCCTTTTTCTATGTAATTTACATCTTCCAATAACTCATTTCCAATGCCTCCAAATGCTGCAATTTGTAGCAATTCCTCCATTTTCTACGCATGAACTTATGCGGTAAACCTGCACGTATTTTATGCGGAAGTGATGCACTGTTAACCACTTGCCCATACAGCGAGAAAAATTCTCAGAGCAGCAAGAGCTGTAGTCTCGAGCGAAAGCGGAAAGAGCCGCAGTCCCGAACAGGAGATTGCAAAGTTGCACATTTTTCTCTGTTTGCGTGGTCGCGTGTAACAGTGTAAATGTTGCGTGCGTGCGTGTTGTTAAACATAATGTAACCTATGCGTTCTCCTTCTAACTTTTTGGCTGCAACAGGAGTAGTGTGGAGTTGTTCACTTTTTACCACGCGTTCTCTTATTGGAATTAGCAATTAATTCTTATATGTATGCACTAACCTAAATGCTAACTTTGGGTGAATCCTAGAAACCAGTGGTTTGCTGCGGCGAGCTACGGCCTGACGCCTACGCTCACCTCTTTTTCGTAAATATAAATCTATAGAGGATTCTGTGCTATTAAGTATGCGGGTAAAATACTGTAACGGTGGCAAATCTCCTTTGACTGCAGCAGAAAAGAAATCGTGAATATCAATTTATAGCAGACTGTGTGCGTGGTACTATCTTAGGGAGTAAATCGTTGTAATGGTGGCAAATCTCCTTAAACTTCGGCAGAAAAAAAAGCATCAGGACATGAGGTTTCGAACCCACTATCTGCATAACCATAAAATGACGCTGTAACCATTTGAGCTATCACACCGTTGCAGTTGTGAGCCTTAATATTTAGCTATATCTGAGGAAGTCACTACCTTCGGCTTTCTACGTTGGCGCTCGGGAGTGGCTCGGGACTGCAGCTCCTGCCGCTCTAAAAATTCTCTTGCTGTATGGATGAGTTTATTAACTGCTACCAAAGCCAAGCGGCAGCTGGGTAATTTTAGGTTTACATTGCTGTTTTGAAGAATAATAAATACATAATGCTTAATAGTAGCGTAATACAAAATTATCGTCCACTTTTATCTGAGAATATCTCCTGTTTATATTTTAGTAACAATTATAACAGCTTTGTTAAATCAGTCATAATATTTTTTTTAATAAATTCCTTTAGGTCTGCAAATAATACTATTTTTCTAATGGAACTCTAAAGGATAAATCATCTGTTACTGAACCTAAATCCAATTTTGGATTTTCTAAACCTAGTCTCTGAACATTTCTATCCGTTAGGAGGTCGTGTGAATGCATCGTCATCAAAGTCTCTCAATGTAGCGAGTTGAAACAAACGTTCTATTTCTAGTGTTATATTACTCTGACTGGGCAAAAACTCTTTAATGGTAAACATTCCCGTTACCGTTTTCACTCACGTGACTTTATGCTTTACGGTAACAAAATCACTTCACACAAAAACCCTAATATCCACGAGGATTCTTCGACAAAAGATTTTTTCGCCTAAGAAGTAAAAAGTTTTTAAGAATCACACAATAGATCAGAGGCTTTTTCATGTAATATGCGCATGTGATTATCTCAGGAAAGTTGCAAGGCGATTTTTATCAAATTCACAGTTTGTGCCTACTCCAGACTGATATTTGAAAATGAATATAGGGAAACGGGATCTGCTTTGGATAAAAAGCGTAGGGTCCGTGTGCTTGCTGAGGAGAAATTAGATGAAGCTGCAGAGAGATTAGTAAAGTTCTTGAAGAACCCTCCGACTCCTTTCAGAGGAAATAGACATTTTGATAAGATCAGCATGCCGCGATAGCTAAATCTTAAATTTGAAGTCACACAAGAATACTGCGTTCAGAAATTGCTACCAAGAAGTAATGAAAGTAGGATAAATTTTTGAAAATAGATTTTGAAGGAAGTTAATAATTAGGTTAGTTTAACATTCTTCTTTGACAAAGGATATGTTTGCATGTTGCGTTGCAGAATAACAGAAACTCTGCGTTCATTAGTATTACGAAATGATAATAGAGTTAGAGGCAATTTATTTAAAAAGTAAAACTCTAAGTTCATTTATCTCGGAAACAATAATGTCCCCTTAAAAGTGGAATACATGTGCGCCATCTGGCCGGCCAGTAAACCCAAAATTAGTGTACATTTATATTAATTTTAGTAAAAATAGGTTCATAGGCTAATACTAGAATCAAAAATACTATCTAAGATTCTATTATCTGAATATTCTTTAGTTAAATTTTAAATCCTGATATACTGTTTATTAAATGCCTTACATTATCAATTTTATATCACAGGGATTATATTTGATTAAAGTTGCGAATATTTACTATTTTAACACTAAAATGAACTACACAAACGAATCTCAAACATGACGAATATTTCTAAGAATTATAATATAAGTTTGGTTTTAACTTAATTAAAACATGTTTTATTTTAATTACGAAAAATATAACATTATTGTATGGGTCTGCATTATTTACATTCAGGCAACTTAAATTTTTGTATAGTTTAATTAAATATTATTAACAATTCCTTTAGGAAGTTTATTTTCCTATTTTCCCATTATAGGTTCAATAAAAACTGCTGTGGTAGATTTTTTTTTAAATATAGTGATTATTACGGGTGGTTTTTAAATTTTTAATCTTTTACCACATATTTCTTTAACACTTCCATTAATTCCACACATTTCCTTCTTCTTCTTTCCTACAATTCTAACAAGAACGTTCAAGAAATAATTTTTAACCCAAGAAGAACCAGACAGGCCGCTGCAAACTCACCTAACCTCCACACACACAACTCAAATGTCTTTCGGAGAAGTTATCCGATGCAATACGGAGGAAATCCCAAAGAGAGTATGCAATATTTCTTTGGAATTGTCCCTTTGGAAGACGAATTTCCCCTTCTTTCCTCCCCAACCGCGTCTCCTATTGATCATCTAACATTCTTTCTAACGTACGTGTCTGGATATCCAATTGCCTATAAAACTTATCGTAGGAAATGGCACCTCTCAGACATGCAATGGTCGTGAAAAGAATTGGATTAAAATCACTTCGAGGTCGCGAAGACTCAGATATATCGAGAGCTACACAGATCTGTGCTGGTCTACCAACATTTGTGAAGGGGAAAAGTGCGGTTATAAATTTCATATCGTTAAACCTGCAATTCCGGTTTATACAGTAGCAGATTTTTATGCGTTTGCAAGTTTAATTCACTTCTAACAAATATTTACTATATTAAAGTTCAACTTTCTCAAACAGGTTTAGAATAATGTATCTGTATTACGCAGAAATTAATTTTTTTCTATTAACTTATAGTAAATTATGATTATTAAGACATATACGACTTCCAGAATATGTCCTTACCGTTAGCAAGGGATGTTGCGTCTCGGCAGCTGGGCATACCACAGCCGGCTTCGCATTGTGCGTCTGTGCATTGTGTCCAATAGCACACAAAACGACAATTTTCCACTTATAAAGATAGGTTCCTTATATACAATTTGGATTTTTCAGAACATAAAAAGCGAGTGTTGAGAGTCTCACACGACAATTTTCATTCAACTACACCTCGTCTGAAAACAACACTAGCTGTAGAGTTAATAACCCTTCAGTCACTGATGAAAGAAACCAGTCACAATAATGCACACGTGCTACAGGATCACCTTGTAGTAGACAATGGACACATACTTTTTAACGATTTTGTTGCTGTATGTGCAGAAGACACTGAAACTGAAATTTCTTGGTCTAACTTCGGTAGTGATTTTGTTGGGGAACTTTCAAAATTAGCGTCAGTTTCGTCTAATTTGATTTCATAAAACTGTACGTCCTAGCGTGTTTCTTTCTTTCATTTTTCCTACTTGACCAAAGATCGTGAATTCCAGTTCTAGAAGGAGGCAATTGCCCAGGGAATTCCCAAATAAATTCCTCATGAACGTGACGACCTGATTTATATTCATAACATTTAAATACGAAAATATTTTGCTCTAAAGTCTTCGCAAACGGACGTAGATAGGTGACTGCTCTGAAGTTCAAGGACAGGCGCGGCCTTGAGTCGGTCTTGGCCAAGACGTAAAACCCCGTGCAGGCGGTGAGGATATATTCAGGAAACCCCTCATCTTTGAATGAATTAAGCTGAAGAGGAATCTAAAGTTTGTTCAAACATACATCTAATAATAAAAACCGTACCAGGTGGCCGAGGTCGTGTTAAGGCGCGGGCTCATGAGCGGGAGGTCCGGAGTTCGATTCCCACTAAGACCGTCCTCTCTGACTGAGGTTTTTGCCAGGTTTTCCTCAGTCCTCATAAATGATAAATGTCGGGGAGGTACCCTAAACTTAGCCTGGAACGCTTCTTTCCTTAAGTGTATATATACTCCTTTCCCAATATATCATTTTATCTCAAGTGTCATCATCGTCCATCGCCTATGTGCCTCAATAGTAAAAACGGGCGTTAAATATTAAAAAATGAATACATATATAAAATGAAACAAAGATAGTAGCTATAATAGTTTCACAGACAATTATTTTAAGAATGTGGTATATATATATTAATAATGAAACTCCAAAAAGCAACATTTTTAGTATGTTTCTAGCTATAAATATACCCTTGTAATAGAGAAAGCTATTTGTAAGAATGTAAAACGTATGAATGAGAATAAACTTTCATCTCAATGAACTAATGAAAGATAGGAAATGCACAACAGGCCAAAAACAGTACGCAAATTAAAGGACACAAACTTTTAAAATGAATAGCATTTTTCCGGCATGCAATTGAACAAGACTTTTTGCTATAGATATGTTAATTAAAGGTCTTAATCTAAAATCTCAGGGTCCGAAATAAATCAATAAGAGAAGTTTGTTAAATTACACTAGGGAACAAAAACATTTCTTGTCATACTTGCAGAGTGAAAATAAATGCTGAATATCCGAAAATGACTTTGGATTTATTCTTATTTCAAAAGATATTTTGAAAAAAACTAAGTCTGCAATTTTAATTGACAATTTAAAGGCCAATTGAAATTAAAAAATAGCAATTAATATAAACCGATTAGAACATTAACAATAGAAATAACAAAACACACATTTTCATAGATTCTAAAAATACTTGTTGCCTGGTGGCCTTTTCTTGTAGTAAGAATTGCTGTTTCTCTTCAGAAACCACCAATAATGCATCAACATTGCAGCATTTAAAAAACGGTGATCGTAGTTATGTCGTGATGAAACCGCTCTCCTTGTTCCCAAATTTATAGTAATGTGTCCATTAAAGATTAATATTGTTCATCCTTTCTAATGTCAAAAAAAATTTTTTTTTACTACGCATTGAAAGCATGCCAAGTCGCCTGTTCCACATTTGTTAGGTTACCTTCAAAATTTTCCTCATCTGGTTCAACGACAACACTCTCCTTCAACTTTGCATATGTCAAACTGGGAAATAAATCATGCCGTTTCCTATACACGTAATTCCATTAGTTTTAGCAGCATTGCTGTTGAAGCCTTGAGACCAAGATTTCTGCTTCCTTTTTCCCAAAAATAAATCCTGTACTAAATAATCTAAACCTCATTAATGGAACATCTGTAGCACGTTCAGTGATGAAGGGTTTGGAAATTGAATCACTTGAACTTAAGACTTATTTAAACCATCACTGCTGTTAATGACTTTAGGGAAATTGGTACTGGTAAAGTTTTGCTATAAGGAACTGGTCTAATTGCTGATGACACATTTGGATAAATAATATTGAATTTTGTTTTCGTAGCCAAACCTGATACTTTTACCAAGTAGAAGTTACAGTCATTCATGTATTTTGTTGCTCCCACCAAATCACAGATATGCCAAATGATAAGGGTTTTAATATCCCTTATAGCCACTTTCTCAAATTATTTGTACACGTACGAGTAATGTAACAATGTTTTGGGGTCCACTGTCTATTTTGACCAGCAATTTTACAACCGAAATAGTGTAAGCTGATTTTGTAATATTATATAATTATTTTCATTTGGGATTTTCATGTGAACTTTCCACAAACATATAAAAAATCATCTGTACTATTACGACACTGGCGTCTCTCACTTTTATCAATGTTGAACACGAAAATAGTCACTACAGCACTAGACCAAATCATTAAACCAAAATTTCAAACGAAATTTTCACTCACAACAATTTTAAAAGTATCAATAAAAAGTTTTGCAGTTTATTTATCTCTGATGATTCACACTTCTTTCAATGTAAACTTCTGCTTCCATCCCAGTGAGAGAATTCTGGTAATACGTGGCACATACATTAAGTTTAGGGATTAGGGAACAATCGTAATAATTATTAATGATTACTCATTCTACAAAATGTAAGTAACAAAGCCTTAGTGTATAACGTACATATTAATTTTATCACAATCGACAATCGAATATAAATAAAAACTAGGCATGATAGGTTAATTTAAAGGATATGTTCGGTTTCAAAACTGACAAGAAATATTTATTATTGTCCCGGAGGTAAATATCGTGTTCCGTTGTATTATCAACCAGAATAACGCTTTGTATATCTCAAAAAAGCTAGTCACGCGTAAATTAATCGAATTCCTCTACTATTATAGTAGTTTAAAAATTAATATAAAATCCAAATTAGGTTTTATTAATGAATGAAATAAAATGAGTTATGGCAATACTGTATGGTATTAGGGGAACAAAATTAGAATTCTTGCAATCTCTATGTATAATAAAAGAGAAACCATATTTCTAGAATTATTATTATTGAAATTAAGATTATACCACAGGAATTAATGGTATACTATTACTTAAATAAAGCGTATGATCCCTGATGGACAAGCTTTACTGTGTGGGCATTTTAAATGTTTTAAATGTAACCATGTTTATAAACTGACCCCTTGACATTTTTGCATTCACTAAAATAGAGAGAAATAACAGAACATTTCGAGTTACATTGCACATTTAAGATGATGTTTATATGTTTCAATAAAACCTAAAACATGTCGCTATTTAAAAACAATTACAATGTACCAAGCAAATATACACAGCCAATAATAAACAAAAGAAAGTTCCATCAATTTTCATTTGCTTTGAATTTGAATTTAAATGTAACTGTACTAAAAACATGCAACGTAAACGTTTTCTGAAGATTATTACAGAGTGATCTTACATAACAAATATAATTCTAAAACGCATATTAGGTTAATATTTCAGATTTGCTATCTTCACGACAATGGAATTGTTAAATATATTACATATGCAAGGTTATAAATACAGTTTATATGCCGAGTTCATTTCTCATTTAAATTTAAAACAATTTTTAGAAAATAAAAATCAAGAACGCTTTTTAAATTTCGGTTTTCAAGTATACCCCTAGTCCTAATAGTCAAATTTCCCTAATTTTCAGAGACTATTTTTATTATTGATTTAAATGGTATATGCCGAATTTTGTTGCTAAAGCGGCAGCGGAGAGAGCCGAAAGAGGCGGAACGAATTGTAAGTGTTAATAATTCGCTGTATGCTCTTTTTTTTAAAAAAAATATTGTAACCTATGCGTTATAGAAATAAATTTTTAATTTTTTTGTTTCAGATATTCTCCCAATCCTAATGGCCCGGTTCCCTGATTTTCAGAAACTGTTTTCTTATTTTATTTACATATTATATGCGGAGTTTCGTTGGAAAAAGCTAATGATGCCGCTAGAGTAAATTTTAAATTTTGAGTTTCAGGACTCACTCCTAATTTCACTGATTTTCAGAAACTATTTTTCTTAATTAATTTAAATGGTATATGCCGAATTTTGTTGCAAAAAACAAACAAACAAATATTGGCACTGCGAGAGCTATTTATAAATTTTGGGTTTCAGGTAAACCTCCACTCCTAATGACCCGATTTCCCCTGTTTTCAGAAACTATTTATCTTGTTTTATTTAAATGTTATATATGAAATTTCGCTACGAAAAAAAATATTAATGCCACAAGAGCCATTTTTGAAATTTTGGTTACAGGTAATACACCCCTCCTAATAATCAGATTTCATTGATATTCAGAAAATATTTTTTCTTGTTTTATTTAAATGGCAAAAACCAAGATTCTTTAATAATCCTTTTAAAATGCGGCCGCTAGAGCGATTTTTAAATTTCGCTCTAACCGCCACTAGTTTTTCAGTTAACCCTCAGTACTAATAATCTGATTTCACTGATTTTCAGAAACTGTTTTCCTCATTTGGTTTAAGTGATAAGGCGAGGAGTTTAGTTATGAAAAAAAAAACATATTGGGGCTGGTAGAACGATTTTTAAAGTTTGAGTTTCAGGTAAACGCACACTCCTAATGACTTATTTCCCCCATTTTCAGAAACTATATTTTTTATTCTTTTAAATGGTATATACAATTTTTCGTTGCGAAAAAAATATATTAATGTCGCTAGAGCTATTTTTAAAATATTTAGGTTTCAGGTAAATTTCTAATATTCCGCTGTTATTTATTTTCTGAAATTATTTTTATTATTTTATTTCAATTGCATATGCTGACTTTCATTTAAAAACATTTAAAACTGCAGCCACTAGAGCGATTTTTAAATTTTGCTTTAACTCCCAATCGTTTTTCAGACAAAGGCCCATCCTTAATAGTATAATTGCCCTAATTTTCGGGAAATAGTTTTATCGATTTATTTCTTTGAGAATAAATAAAAATTGCGGCCGCCAGAGCTATTTTAAATTTTTTTTAAACATTTATTATTTAGGTTTGCTCCCACATTCAATGGCCCAATTTTGCTGATTAAAGAGCTTGAAGAATGTTTTTTTAATTGATCATAATATTCCGAGTTTCGCTGAGAAAAAAACAAAAATTGCGACCGCTAAAGAGAGAAAGTTTTATTTTATATATATAAACTTCTGGAGTGTTTTACAGTGTTCTACATTGTCTTACAGTACCTCTAACAGTGTTTAATAGTGCCTTTATGTGTTTCTTACTTTAAATGAAGAACTCCTTTGTGCATTTTAAGTTGTGTCAGGTCTCCCAAGGAGAGCTTTTACATTCCTTTATATATATATATATATATATATATATATATATATATATATATATATATATATAATTAGAAAAGTAGAAAAGGATAAACACTTAGAAAAAGTCACAAATTTATAATCGCTATATTTATTTCGAACTTCTTGAGTTCTTCTAAGGCAAGAAGGCAAGTGAAGGTGGTAAAAATAAATATTGAATATCGAAGGCAACGTTATGCATGGAAACAGTAAAACAAGTAACAAGAGAGAGTGAGGCGGTGGGGGAACATGTGATATGTAAGATTTAAACCAGGTGGTATAGGCGCTTTATGTAAAAATATAGCTGCCATTTCTCTATCTCTGAATAAACTTTCAGAGCTATGAGTAATTAACGCATCAATAAGTGTCAGATTAAAAGCATCATCAAAATCCTTATAGTGAGACAAGGCATGTTGGGCAAGCGACTAGGAAGACTTGATTTTATATATATAAGCTTTAAAAGGATAAAACACTTAAGATAAAGTCACACTTCAAATCGCTATATTTCGAAATAGTTGAGTTCTTCTATAGCAATAAGATAAGTTCGAAATATAGCGATTTCAAGAGTGACTTTATCAGTGTTTTATTATTTTAAAGCTTCTATAATTACTGTTAATTTGTTACATTGCTAATAGTGTTACTTTATTTTATTTTTATTATTTATATATATATATAAACACAAAGTTCTTCTTGCCTTAGAAGAACTCAAGTAGTTCGAAGTACAGGATACAAAATCTGTAACATTCTGTTTTATCCTTTTGCTGCTTCTCTAGTTATTGTTATTTTAGTTACATTGTTCAAAAATCTTACATTATTTTTCATTTATATTATATTTATATATGCCCACATTTTAGAAATATTCTATTTTTTTTTTTAATTGTAGGGATCTAGTAGGTACAATCGATGCCGATTTGGATAGATCAGTAAAACATTTCAATTGTTACAACGCAATAGCTTCATTCCTTGGAATTCGCTAAAACCAACAGCATGCCCTTGCCTACTGATGGTTGTATCGTCTCTTTCTTGGAGGGTAAAATCATCATAAATTTTCATTCATTACTTTACAGTTTGGTTTCAGTATCATTGTGATAGTCCCATTAATAATTCACAGTCATGAATCTGTCAAGATATTTCTACAAACATATTTAAAATATTTTAAATATTATTTATAAATGTTGACCCTCATCCGTTTTGAGAATATATCAACGTTCGCTATATTCAACGTGCAGTTCACTTATTTAATTCCGATTCTTTAGTTAAATACGGTATAAGATATACATTTCCTCAATTACGAGGCTGTTCAATATAGAATGATAATTATTTATTTTGACAATATATTTTGAAAAATAATTGTGTTCAGAATCCCATACTGCTGTAATTGAGGGAGCACAGACTGTTGAACAGGTAAAGTGACAGCACGGACAAAAAAGAACGTGTCGTAGAGTTTCTCACGAGTCACTTAGTGCCACGTTTTCACTTCAGGATGACTTGTTCAATTTCAAATGAAACGTGTGGATTTCGTATCCATGCGGGGTAACTGGACCACTCACATGAAATGTGACTTCGTCCGTGAACAGCTACCGTAACTGATCGCCTTTCTCCCGCGCACATTGTAACGTTGACTTCTTTAATGCTTGCGATATTGACGGCCTCCCTGCTTGTATCACGCAACCTTCCATCTGTGTGATTGCATAATCAAACCTTTGGTCAGGAACATGTATCATTTAACATTATGCGTTACTGAGTCAGTAGAAAATTCTCATGTCAGCACCTTTGATGTTTATTGTTGCTCCTAAAATTCGTTCTGGGTTGAGTGTGCTTCTCAATGAGTTCATTTGATGTCGCTGCTATCACCGCAGTTAACATGTGTTTTAAACGAACATTTGTTAAACATATAAGTTACAGTTTCATTAATTAACACGTTAACAGTAATGAAAGTGCATTTATTCCTTTCAAAATGGACATTAAATTCCATTCCGTGTCACTGAAATAAAAGGTAATTATGTAGAACATTACAATAATTAGTGTGGATAATTTTTTTTTAACTTTGGTTTTATATATAGAGTGAAAAACAAGTAGCTGCTCTTACGTGGTGTGATTCAAAAAAGTGACTTCAGTAATTTCAGCAGCAAGTCCAAGAGAAGTTTCATACGTAAACAGGAAGAAGAAAGATGGCAGCTAAGTAGCAGTTCCATATCCTGAAGCAGTGACATTGCATAACAAAACACTGGTGGTATAGATCTATTTGATCAGATGCAAGTGAGCACAAAAATCGCTGAAATGGTGGCATCGGATTTTCTTCTATCTTCTAGATGTGGCAATAATAAATTCCTAGAGAAGTAGTTACCATTAAACTGTAGAAGAGGAATAATTTGCCCATGAAAGGGTTTAAGAGACGTGAGTGGATTACTGCAAAATTATTATGGAAAATAAACAACAGCAGATTTCACTGTACAAATACCACCTCGATTTCTTATTTTTCCTGTATTCGTTTTATTGGCAGTATTTTACCACAGAAGGAACAATATAACATAACCTTAAATAATAATAATAATAATAATAATAATAATAATAATAATAATAATAATAATGAAAGAATCGCACAGTAACATTATCAATATATTATTGGGTGGATTACTTTTAAATTGTTTTAGATTTTCCAGTGGAGAAAAGGTATGAACTTAGAACTTCTAAGAGTCTTTAGTCAGGAATTCTATTCAGCATTAAAATTTGTATTATATCCGTAACCTGTGCAACCAGGACGTTATGCAGGGCTGTAATTTACAGGAGGGAGTAGTGCAAACATAATCGCCAACTGCCCCAAACCCGGTGACTTAAACTTGAGAGTAAATATTTCCGAATACTTGCATCCGGCAGTACCGCCACGGGTGGCTGAGGTCGCTAAGGCGCGGGCTCGTGAGCGGAAGGTCTGGGGTTCGAATTCCACCAGGACCATCCTCCCTGACTGAAGTTTTTACAGGTTTTCCCTAGTCCTCATAAACGACAAATGCCGGAAAGGTACCCTAAACTTGGGCCTGGAACGTTTCCTTCCTAAAATAAAAATATCCTTTCCCAATTGATCATTTCATCTCATGTATCATCAGTGTCCACCGCATGTGGTGCCTCAGCAGTAAAAACGGGCGTTAAACACTGTTCAATAAAAAAAAAATAAAAATAAAAACATCCGGCAGTAGCTTTACATATGTCAGATAGATGTTTAATCTATTAAAGCAATAATAAATCTTCTCTATTTATATTAAACTGGCATCGTTTTATTTACAGAGATTCATTCTGAAAGAGAATACACCCACTTTCGTATATGCGCATTCAGAATTCGATTCCGCAAAATACCTAAGCAGTCTCTACTGCATATACTGTGCTTACATCCTTTTTACTTATACGAGGGCCACTCCGGAAGAATTAAGCAGCGGTTATTAACTTAAAAGTGATAGCTATAAAACGTATTTACGCGAAGCTAATGTCCCAACGAATGTAATGCGCACCCAAATTAGAAACTTAAAATCATAAAAAAAGATTTTAGCATATTGTTGTACAGCGTCTTAGAGATAGTTCATAAAACGATCAGAACATAGAATTTATAAATGGACTATGGTTACATCATGGAGCACGTAGGAAAAAATCCATCATTTGTGCGGCTGCTATGACAACTGTAGTAGGTCAAAGAAGAAGAGAGTATTTCTTTTGATGTCACTAGTCACAAATTGCCCGTTCTTCCTTCTTTCATGTAAAACTTTTTCCTGCAATGTCAGCATGTCTTCCTTTGCGAGGATCAGTGAATTTTCTCCTACTAACTTTAGTTACAAATAATGCCAATTTCTGTTGTCGCCACAAGTGAGCGTTGCTCTCAAATAAATTTAAACGTCTTCCTGCCATTTTTTTTTTTTCAGTATTAAGAATTACTTTACGCTTGAAAGTAGCATCACAAGATGTTCTTCATTGTTAGCCCTCCATTTCGTGACTACCTACTGTTCAAACGCTCTATGCAATAATAGACCAACAATGAATGTAACGTCGAGAATGCATTATGACGTAATAAACGATAAATTTGAATATAGTTGCCGGCGAACTACGGAACGAATTTGCACTCGAATCTAATACATCAAATCTAATGCACACCACTATTTTGAATACTACATTTTTACAAAAAGGTGCGCATAAGATTCGTGTAAATATGGTAATTGCTTTCATATTGCTTTCATTTGAAAGAGGGATACTTTAAAATAGTAAGCTCGCTTTACTATGCAACAATGTGGCAGTCTTTGGAAGAAAGCGGTTGGAAACGCACTCATTGTCACACGCAAGCGTAATGGAGCTGTCACCCTTGACTTTGGTGGCATGGTTTACTATGATTTCAAAAAGGAGCTAACAGTAGAGCAGTGTCACCAGTCTCTGGTTGGCATTTTTCAGGACTTTGTGTCATCCAGAACCACAATGGAAAGTGGTTTCGGAAGTTCCAAAGAAGACGAGCCTTGCGCATGTTGCCCTCACACAGCGGGAAGCTAGAAATATGGGGAATCCCCACCCACCTGTGTTCACATCCTTAACTTTGGGTCAACAGCAGTGAATGTCATCCTTCATGAACAACTTGAAGTCGTCAAGCGTTGGGACCGCATTCGTTAACAGAGGATCAGAAAGCAGCTCGTCATTTCATGCTAGAAAAGTTCAACAATGGGGGAGCACCGGCAGCATTGTCACAGGATATACCGCTATGATCCAGAAACTATCCGCAGTAGGTGCTTTCCAGAAGTTGACCCACAACTAAATTGAGAAAATGCATAAGTGCAGGCAAGAAGACAGTGGCTTCCTTCTCATTCAGCACTGTCACCTGGAATACCCAAAAACACTTACTGTCAATAACTGTCTGCTATCAGTCACAGTGAGAGGTTTTTTCAAGGTTTTCCTCAGTCCTCATAACTGGCAAATGCTGGGGAGCTACCCTAAACTTAGGCCTGGAACATTTCCTTCCTTAAAAAATCCTTTCCCAATATATCATTTCATCTCATGCATCATCAGTATTTACCGCATGTGGTGCCTCGGTAGTAAAAACGTACGTTAAACACCATTAAAAAAAAATCAATCACTGCAGTATCCAAGATCGAAAACCGCTTCACCATGACGATGCTTATGCGCGCACACACAGTGGCCAGAACACTCAATTTCATGGCCAATCGAAACGTTAAAAATCCTTCCTAACCCTCTTTATTTTCCAGATTTTTTTTTTCTTTTCCTAAAACAAAAGAAAAGTTCCGTGGTTGCAATTTCTCATCACACAAAGAGGCCATTGGGGCTTACATGCAGGCTGTGAGCAACTTCCCAAAAAATTCTTAGTTAGCTGCATTTTCAAAGTGATTTTAACGGATGCAAATTTTTACTCGTCATAATGGAAAACATTTTGCAAAAAGGCAACTCACTTGAAAAATATTTGTAGCTGCTCTAAAAACTTTCCGAGGGACTTTCACATTACAACAAACTGCTCAGAGATATGCAGATTAACCTCTCGTATGTAACGTTTTACTTTTCTGACATTTGAAATGCATCGTCTGTAGGGTCGCCCCCTTGAATAAGTTAAAAATCGGGACTCTTAAAGCGGACGGTATTCCATTTTACAAGTTAAACTTTATATACTTTAAATTAAAAATAAACTACAAATATTGCATTAAACATGTTTAAAGGTATTGAAATTTATCATGTTTACCCTAGAGTGAACATGTTTCCTTGTACAAAAATGGGGCTGACGCGAAGGCTGGAATTTTTTCTTTAACTTAGCGAATACAAACCCCTAAAATGTCGCAACAATGCGCCTTGTTAAATTGTCTAACAACAGGCTTTGCAATTTACTACTACCATCAACCTAGTATTTACTGAATTTTCACACTGCTCCGCGACAATGAAACAAGAACTGCAATGACTTGATTTATTAGAAACAGAAACACTAATCCATTGTTGCCAGCTCTTCCATTTGTACATTTAAAGAGTTATCAATATGACCAACTGTAGAATTTTGAAGAAAAAGAAAATAGATATTAGTATTACAAAGATTATGTGACACAAAACCTTAAGAAAACTCAATATAAAAAACTTCTCTTGTAACCTAAAAATAAAAAAGTAGGGACATTAGGGAGTCCCGTCATACTCGTGTCGGGACAGAAGACGGCTATAAAAAGGTAGGGACCAACCTGACAAAATCGGGTTCAGGGGGCGACCTTCATCATCCGGTACGTTGATATTTCGCAAAAGAAAAAAAAATAATACATTTTCACCGGAGAAATGATTTGTTGACAAAGATAAACGCTTTAATAGATGCTTTATATGTTTTAATGAATAAATAGTGTTTTGAGAGGTAACAAAGTGTGTTATGTGAGCCTAAAAACTTCAACACAACCTTGTTAGTTCTTGGCACTGGGTTGAAAAGTTACTTTCTCTGGCAGAATTACTAATCTCAACTAACGATATACAAACAGCGTGTCGCTGAGCAGAAAAACAGGAACTTTGGTTAAGTTTCCGTTAATTTGCAACGGAAGTCTCGGAGATTTCTTTTAATGTTGTGAGGGGATTGTTTATATATCCCCTTTAACTATTTTACTCTCCGGTCCACAGCATGATGCAGTGTGGGGTTTAGGGCCGTGTTTTGGCTCTAATTAACTTGTGGTAGCCAGCCATCTCTGACAGTTATGTTCTTTACGACTTGGATCTTTTATTGGAATCCGGAACAGGCCCCAGATAAAACAAGAGCAAGGAAATTTGCATAGTAATAGTAATGCTTTGTAGCCAACTGATAGTTCCAAATATAAGCGGAGGTTATTGAACCTCTTATAAGAAGTTAAAGCTATATATTATATTATTTCTTTATTCATTCTTTCAAAAGTAGAATAAATTAAGACAGAACATAAGAAGGTCAAAAGCAAAGAAAATATCTGCAAATAAAGAAATGCAAAGAATAAAAGAATTAAAATAATCTTTTTTAACCACAGGTTATTCGATTATGGTTACTGAATGGGTGATCGAAGTCGCTAAGACATGAGCGGGAGGTTTGGAGTTCGATTCATGCCAGAACAGTCCTACCTGATTACGTATCTTCCATGTTTTCCTCATCAATGACAAATGTCAGGTAGGTATCCTAAAATCAAACCTGAAACACTTCATTTATATAAAAAAAAATGATTTAAAAGAAAGAACCCCGGGATAAATAAGAAATAGCCTTAAATCTCTCTAACTATTTTGACAAGATGAGGAAAATAGATAGACTCGCAAATGTAATAAATACGGGTTAACGATAGTTGTTGGAAACCGCCCTCGAGTCGTATTTATTGCTGCTGTTGGGAAGTCAGATCTGCAAAGAATTTTAGGTCTTCTCCTTCTTCCTTAATCTTGTCCAAAGAGAGTTGTAAGGAGCTTGGAAATGCCCTTATTGAATTTTTAGACAAATTTGAAATTTACAGTTTATCTCCAAATAAAGAGTACGTTAGAATTACTTTAACTAAATCTCAAATTCAAAGATAATTGTATAACATTAATATGCTTTTCAAAGGACGCTGGACGTGGTGTTAGAAGTAGCACGAGTTTGAAAGTGCAGCTATACAGGTTTATCAAAATTAATGGCGTAAATTGAAACGGTTGAAAGTATGCGATAATAGAGGCAAAAACTTTCCAGTAAACATGGTTTCGCAAATGAGCAAGATACTTGCAAGTGTGTGGTTACAAACCGCCACTGATATCATTAAGAAACATCATCCTAATTTGTTCAAATGAATTTGAAAAGTATACTTTTCGTTTAATTTCCATTCTAAGTTCACTCAAAATTCAGTCATAGCTTAACATAACAAGGAATACAACTCTACTTTAGTATGTTATGTGTTATGTACTGTACACTCTTATGTGTTAAAGGAGGTATTCAAAGTGTCGTCCTTGCATCAGGATGAAATACTGCACTCGTCTATGCAGTAAGTTTAGAATTCTTTCAAACACCCCCGGATCATCTCAGAATTCTTGACAAGTATGTAAAATTCTCTGCTCCAGTACTTCAACCGTATCAATGGAACCTTACACTTTTGAGATGACCGAGACATTAAAATCTAAAGGAATTAGATCAGGTGATCGTGAAGGCCAAGGTACAGGTCCTTTGGACCTATCCATCTTTGACCATATCTCCGCGTTAGATGTCTTCTTACAGTAGCAGCGAAATGTGCCGGTGCTCCATCATGCATGTACCACATACTCCGACGTTGCTCAAGGGAAATATTCTCAAGTAATTTTGGAAGATGCGTCGCAGAAACCGAAGGTACCTCCGTCCATTGAGTTTTCTTGCAAGAATGTATGGCCCAATGAGATGATGATCTAGTAACCCTAACCACACATTCAATAAGAAACGTTGGTGATGTGGTGACTTACGAATAGCGTGTGGATTTACTTCGCACCAAAAATATAATACCATTGCGTGTGAATCCCGTTTCCTCGATAACTAAAACGTTGCCGTAAAACGAGGGTTGTCTACAGCCTGTTGTTGCATCCACTTCACTCTAGGACCAAAGTCTGGATCACTGAGACATTGAACACTTTGAAGGTGGTAAGGGTACAGTGAATTGGGATGTAAACTTCTCCATACACTAGTATGCTTAGTACAGGAACTTGTGTGACAGTTCTTCTCGTTCAAGTTCCAACCCCACATCCTCAACTTCAGGTCTCTTGCAGGTGCAAGACCAGCGTGCAGATCTTCCTACTCCCCTACCACGTACGAAACTACCCTGTTCTCTGAGGCGCTGATGGATCCTTGTAAATGTGAAACTTTCGGAGTGTCTTCGACCAGGGTTTTCTTGACGGTACAAACGTGCAGCCTCCTATGCATAACCGTTAGCCCTACCATAGATGAAATGCACATCCGCATACTCTGCGTTGCTGTAGGTACAGTTCAGCACGCCTGACACTGTTAAGACAAGAGATCTGACTGCAACGACTGTGTACTGTACCTATTGTCTGTCGTATATGGTTTGATAACACCACCTCATGTTGGTGATGTTCAGTTCCGTAAACAACGCGAACCACTTCTAAGTGTGTAAAGAATGAAGTCAGTGGTGGCTCATAACCACACATTCGCAACAATAAATCTTCGCACAAGGCTTATTTATAAAACCAAGTTTACTGGAATTTTTCTTCTATCTATACTTTCAACCGTTTCAATTTGGGCTATTAATTTTGACATGGTGTTTAATGAACATAAAAGTATTTTGTTACGCTGCGGATAAAACAAGTATTGATTCATTATTTATATTTATTTGGTTTATTTACGGACGCTGTTTAACATCTCAGGTCATCAGCGTCCCATTCAATTCAGGGCGTAAAACGGCCGACAAATTTTGCTCAGAGGTCTCTTTTCTCAGGCTTGAGGTTCTTTACCGTGCCGTAAATGTACGACACGGGACCCACGGCTTTACTTGCCTTCCGAAGGATGACATATTTCAATCCTCGCCGGGATTGAACCCGTGAACTTGGGTTTAAGAGACAAGTATGGTTACCACTACACCACCATGATGCCCAACGGACTTAGTGACTTCTGGATTAGTAACCAAATTTTGTGAATTTTTCAAAAGTATCCAAATTTTAAGTTTCTTTTTCGAAGGTAATATTGGGTATTTTAACAGCGAGATTAAATTAGGTACCCATTTTTTATTTAAGAGTTATAAGAGAGGCGTTAGGAATACAATAGCTTTTTTGTACCTAGTTTATCACGCAACATGGTTCAACACATGTGATCTCTCAATATACTCCCCACAAATGTCAATATACCGTTGCCCCCTTCCTGGTAACTTCATTAAGACGTCATGAAACCATTGTTTGGGAGTACTATAGCCACCACTCATGGACAGTTACCTCTATTTTCGAAAGTTTTATCTCGCAGAAAGTCCTTCATGCTGTCGAAGAAGGTATTATCAAACGAAGAATATAGTAGGTGCATCATAACGATGAATCCCAGCGATGCCAACTATGTGGGCATATTGTTACTGGTGTGCCGCGCATTACCATGTTGGAAGAAAACTTCTGCCGACCACTACCATGTTCGCCGTTGCTGAATCCTGCGGTGTAAGGGGTATCCCCGTAGACCTTGCTGTTAACAATCGTTCCTTGCGGCCAGTCTATTAGCAGTATTCCTGAGAAGGAGATCATCTGCTTGCCCGCAAATGGAACCTGGATGTTTCCATTGTATGAATTGGACTTTCTTTTCCGGTGTGCAGCAGTGAAATCATAACTCGTCACCATCTTCGAAAACAAAACCGGGATATTCATTTTATATTTCCAGTAGCCGACGATAGACTTCAATCCTTTTGTCCTTCTAAACTTGGGTCAAGTCCCATGGGCTTAATGTGGGCACACATTTACATATTAAAATCGTCATGAACAATGAATGGTTTGCATGGTTGCACGGCAAAGGCCTGTCTGACAGTTCATTTCATCAAAAAGTTTATGTGCCTGTGAGTCATAATATGCATAACCTCAATGTTACGGGAGACCGCGATGTTAACGGACGACCAGTGCAGATTCCCTACCGCTGGCGCATCAATTGACCCAGTTGTAAACGGTCTTCTGTGAAGGAGTCTCTTCACCGTATACCGCAGTTAAATGTTTATGGGTTTCTGCAGAGTTTATGGCTTATTTCCCAAAGAAAAAAAATGCAGTCCACCTTTGTCCATGATCTTGTTCAAGTCTTTCATTACTCAACAAATGCTGATTTTTTGCTAAAGACTCTGCTTACAATCGCCATCTGTATCAGTTCATCGCCCTACGAATGGACATGTACATAGATTGAGCGGTATTCGTAACAATCATATCCGAAAGCCCCTCATATTACTGTAGTCTTTTAGCAGTCAGGTATTGTTCATGGTCCATTGATGATGCTAACCCAAGTGAAAGCTATGGCAGCATATTAAACCATGGACCAAGGCATAAGAGCCCGGAAGATTTTGGCTGGTTTAATTTTAACACCGGCCGTGAAAGTCTAAGATGCTTTAAAATTAATATGACATACGTAAGTTAAATTTTTAACGGCCAAGAAAGATGAGATGCGATAAAGAAAGAGATAGGATTTTTGTTGCAGAAAGGGAATGAGTAAAAGTAAAATGTTTAAAATAAGAAAAATTAGAGAATATACGGAATGTTTAAGAACATCAAAAACAAATTAAATGAGGATTTAAAGGTGAGAGGAATGATGAACAAAGGAATAAACACAGAAAGAAATAAGCATGGAAAGTCTCATAAAAGCAATCATTGGCGAAGGCAGGAAAGAAGATTTAAGGACTGAAGAAAAGAGAAAGAAAACCAAAAACACTTTGGAGAACAAACAGACACAGAAGAAAACTAATAAAAAAATATCGAGTTGAGGGTAAATGTGAAAAAATAAAATGAACACAACAGCTGGAGAGGTTCCTGCTATCTAACCCAGCTGGTGCAAACTTGGCTACCCTAAGCAGTTTGAAATTAAAGTTAAGAACTGAAATATTAAAAACAATCTTATTTGAGAAATGTCGTTGTGGACCGCATTATCTCTAAAGTCTAATAAACTAAACTTCTGTGTTTTACATTGTTGTTTTGGTCTACAATGTAATTAAATTCCTTCCGAATACCAGAAACCATCGTGTTATCGTGTTTTTCTTCGTTTAATCATTACTTTCAATCAATGGATTTTGACGAAAGATCTGCATTTGTACCCATAAATTCAACAGATTTAAGAACTGAAGTTAAACGGCCATTAATGTGCAGTATGTAGACAGTTCTGTGTTTTTACCGGTGTTGCCAACCTTATGCATTGAAAATTACACAACTTTTGCTTGATTTTTCTTTAAAATGAACGAATTACCCTAGACTTGTAAAATATACTGACACAGAGCTAGGACAAACTAGCTTTAATAATCTTTTCGCATTTACTTTAGAATCCACATCTATTCCTGAAAGGTACGTTATCTTACTTAACAATTATATCAAACTTCACATAACGCTTTCCTTCACAGTCTCATTTCACGAATTCTACAAACAAAACCAGTGACGGCAGTGTCATTTTTCAAAATGTTAGCCTTCATTGCTTTTAAAGAAACATGCATACAACATTATGCTCGTATTTTATTAACTCAAACTCTTTAAAAAATATTTGCAAACAATGCTTAAGCAAGCACTAAAGTACGGCAATGGAACCATGTTGTGATCATTTAAAAGTCATAATTGGTAAAAACGAAAAAGAGAATTATCACTACAAGGGCTGTTCAATAAAGAATAGCAATACTTTTTTTACAACACACCTTTACTCAAATTCATAATTTTAATTATCTACCTCATAGTAATCCCAGCGTTTTTTGCCAATCTTCAAGGACAGGCTGGAAACAATTTTTTTTTTTTTTTTTTTTGACAGTCCCTCAGAATCGCCTCTGCAGCCTTCACCACTGTTCCTGATCATAGAAAATATACCCAAGAAGATGTTTCTTCAATTTAAGAAGTCATACAGGGCAAAGGCAATAATTTTATATAGATACAGCATTGACTTTAAATGCTGACATTGGTGGAGCAACATTTTTGGGAACAACAGTCTAGCAATTCTTTCTATCAAAAGATTATTTATTTTCTTAGTGTATATGTAGTACTGTAAATGTTTATTGCATCATCCTCAAATGTTTTATCATTTTCATTTTTACTCATCTGAAAATATCCGTATTTTGAAATATTATTATAATTGTGTTTATAAGTATAACTGGAATATTTTAAAGTCTAAAATGTGAACATTTTATGATAATAATCTTTATATCTGTTAAAAGTACATGTAAATAGTAAAACTGAACAAAATGTCAAATTGTACAACTAAATTGTAACAATGTAATTAAAATTGTATAAATCTGACCAGCTCATGTTTAATAATTTTAGTAAGATATTGTTTTGCACACCAAAATAAGTCCTCATCGTAAATATGCTGAATCAATACTTTGGGTTGATTCCCCGAGCTTTTATTCCGGCACCACATCATATGGGCATAGAAAGTATTACATTTTTCGTTTGGTCAGGCGAAATTAAACCACACCTATAGATGGTTGATCCAGACCTTTCATATTTTTTAATCTCTTGTTCAAAGAAACTTCTAACCTGTAGCATAATTTTTTAAATAGAATTACGTGGATGTAACATGAATTTGGTAAAATTATTAGTATTTAAGCAAGGTATTCACTTCTCAATAATGACATGTTGCGGAGTCATCCTGGAAAGTGCAATTTTCTGTTGATACAAACTACTCCACAATTGTTGGCATTAAACAATTGTTGGCATAAAATCATTATGTGGGCATTTGCATTTACTATTTCCTGAACAAAATGTAATGCACCGACTCCTGTGCTGCGTATACAACCCCAGATCATCACACTTTCTGCCAACTTCACTGTTGAGTCCAAACGTTCGGCAGAATTTCTTCACCACTATGACGACGGACCAATATTTTTCTTCGTTTTCTCCGACATTAAATTTTGATTCAGCTCAGTAGATAATTACTACACAACTGTTCAGTCCAGTGGACATGCACATTGGCCATTCTTGTCGGGTATTCTTTGTTTTAACTGTCAAAAGGGGGCTTCTTCCGTGGCCATCTGGCAGGTATATATCTGAAAGTCTGTATCTGATGATTCTGCTGCAAACCACCACACTAGAAGCATTTCCCACTCTCTTTTCAACTCCACTGAAGCCATACGCCGGTTTTTCAGACAGACCCGCTTCAAAACGCGATCATTAGCAGTAATATATATAGCTACTCCTTTAATTCTTTCCGTTTTTTTTTTTTTTTTTTGTAGCTAATTATGTTGACACAGTGAACTGGTTAAATCCTGTCTTTGGTGCAACATGTCGAGTAGAAAGTTACATTCTTTTTGCGAGAAACTAATTCAATTCCTTAGCCCATTTTGTCCAGTTGTTGTTAAACACAAATCACTATCTACTACATTAAAACAAACAATAACGGCAATAGTGTCATAACAATGGAAAATGTTTAGAAGTTTTGTTGAATACAATAATGCATGATCACTTATACAATAAAACAAAATTGAAACAGTGTACCCATTGTTGGCATTAAGTAAGATAAGTGTAAAAATACACAAAATCTATAGGTGATGCAATAC